>JADNRV010000209.1:0-84431 GCA_015499995.1 Flammula alnicola | reverse complement strand
AAAGCCTTGTTATATCTTCCGTGAGATGTTGCAAAAGCTGCTGCTGCGGTCGATAGATCGGAGATGTCGACAAGATTTCTGTGGCGCTTCTGAATGGTTTGCTCCATGCCTGCACCTGGGAGAGGAGCTCAATAGCACGAGTGAACGCTTCCAAGGCTTGCGGTGGATCAATTGTCTGTGATTGCTCGGCCCAAGTTTGGGCAGCGTGCAAATGTAACGAGGGAGGACCTGTTACAGCGAGTGCAGCAAGACGGTAGTTTGAGTCGCCGCTGCCACATCAGTGGGATTTCCCGTTTGTTTGAAGCGACTGATAAATGAATTTCCTAAGCTATTCAACCGTCCAGGTGCGCTTGCATGGCCTTCTGGAGTGAGTTGAATGGCCTTTTGCTGGGCTGATATCGCTTCAGAAATGTCAGCGAGATCTCCCGTGCGTTCGAAGCGACGTCGAAAGGAGTATCCTAGGTTATTCAGGAAACCGGGCATATATGCATGGCCCGCGGGAGTGAGATGGACTGCTTGCTGGAAGATTGATATCGCTTCAGAAATATCATTAAAGTCTTCCAATCGTTCAAAGCGACGTTGAAGTGAAGTCCCTAGGTTGTTCAACTGGATAGGTATATTTGGATGGCCCTTTGGAGTGAGGCGAATGGATTTTTGGAGGGCTGATATCCCGTCGCAAATGTCGCTGATATCTTTTGTGCATTCAAAACGACTTAAAAATGAAATTCCTAGGCTATTCAGTCGGACAGCCATGATTGCATGTCCCTCTGGGGTCAGATGAACCGCTTTTTGGTGGGCTGATATCGCTTCAGAAATGTCACTGACATCTCCGGTGCGTTTGAAGCGACGCAGAAATGAAATTCCCAGGCTATTCAGACGTAGAGGTAGGTTTGCGTGGCCCTCAGGAGTGAGATGAACGGATTTTTGCTGGGCTGAGATCGCTTCTGAAAGGTCGATAAGGTTTCCCGTGCGTATGAATCGATGCCGAAGTGAATTTCCGAGGTTATTCAGCCACAGAGGCTTATCGTCATGGCGCTCGGGGGTGAGATTGACGGCTTTACGGTGGGCCGATATGGCTTCAGAAATGTCGGCGAGATCCCCTGTGCGTTCGAAGCGACGAAAATACGAATTGCCTAGGCTATTCAGCTGTACGGGCATGTTTGCATGGTCTTCAGGAGTCAGACGAACGGCCGTTTGGTGGGTTGATATCGCTTTAGAAATATCGTCGAGATCTCCTGTGCGTTGGAAGCGAATTAAAAAGGAATTTCCGAGACTATTCAACCATCTAGGTGTGTTTGCATGGTCCTTGGGAGCTAGTTGAACGGCTTTCTGCTGGGCTGATATCGCTTCATTGAGGTCCTTGAGATCTCCCGTGAGTTCGAAGCGACGCCGAAATGCAATTCCCACGTTATTGAGCCACCTAGGCATGTTTGCGTCACCTTCGGGCGTGAGGCGAACAGCTTTCTGGTAGATCGTCATCGCTTCAGCAATGTCACTGAGACTTCCTTTGTGGTCAAAGCGACGGAAGAATGAATTTCCCAAGCTGTTCAACAATTCAGGCATTTCTGCGTGATCCTGGGGAGTGAGCTGAACGGCCCTTTGGAAGACTGATATCGCTTCGGCAATGTCGCTGAGATCTCCTGTACGTTCGAAACGACTGAGAAATGAATTTCCAAGGCCATTCAGGCGTCTGGGCACGAGTTCATGGCCCTCGGGAGTGAGACGGACAGCGGTTTGGTGGGCTGACAGCGCTTCAGAAATATCGCTGAGATTTCCATTGCGTTCGAAGCGGCTGGAAAATGCACGTCCTAAGCTGCTCAGCCGTCCTGGCATGTCTGGATGACCTTCGGGAGTGAGATCAACAGATTTTTGGTGGGTCAATACCGCTTCAGAAATGTCGTGGAGATCTCCCATACGTTCGAAGCGGCGTCGAAGTGCATTCCCTAAGCTATCCAAGAATCTAGGCCGGTTTGCGTGGACCTCGGGAGTGAGGCGAAGAGCTTTTTGGTGGGCTGATATTGCTTCAGAAATGTCCGTGGATCTTGCGTGCGTTCGAAGCGACGGGAAAGCGCATTTCCTAGGATATGTAGCCGGTCTCCTATGTCTGGATGGGCATCAGGTGTCCCCTGCGCCACATATTTAAACAGAGAGATAGTGCGATCGATATCACACAGCATTCCTCCCGCATCATAGCGCTCTTGATATATAATTCCAGAAGTATGCATAAAATTCACCAACTTCGGATCCGCCGTTCTTGCGAGCTGAAGAGCTCGCTCAAAGGCTACGATAGACTTGTCGAAGTCTTGTTCATTTCTCGTGCGGCGAAAGCGGAGCAGGAAACGATCTCCGCATTCCTTGAGCACCCGAGGCTTTTCTGGATTGTCGTCTGGGAGTGTGGAAATCTGGGTGAACTGTAATTCAAGCTCGTCGGCGACGGCTGCTGCAAAATCAATATTAGAAGTAAGTAACATTACCACATTTCGTGGAAACAGTAAACAGTAAACACCTTCAGATGGCTGATCACGATCTCGTAGCACATTGGTGTTATCAGATGGAATGAACAGAATCTCGAATGACAGTGTCAGGGTTGGCTTCTCGCCTTCAGTCACAAGTTGGCGCGTAATTTCTAGCAATTTTACGGTGAGGTTAGAATCAGCCTGTTTATTAATAAGATGATACACTTACTTTCATGCAATGGCGTGCGCGTCGTCCAATCGCCTAACTCGGCTCTCGTCAGGTAAATATGACCTATATCACCGGCCTCTTTTGATTGAGCGACGAGCTTGAATCCATCTGCGTTTACAGCCCTGGCGTACGGTTTGTCGAGAACAAGCACGTGTAATGTCGAAATAACTCACAGATCAATAGTATCCTTGTACTTCCACTTTGTTTGCGAAACTTTTTCCAGACGCAAGGCACCTGTATTCTCCGCCACGCGATCATCAACCCGGATTTCGAGGGTATCGAGAACAGAGTGCTCAGCACCAGCTTGTAGGCACTCTATTACCACGTCTGAAGAAGATGAGAACGTATGTGCAAATGCTTTATGATCGAAATCCTTACTGGCCATATATATTTTACTGTGAGGTTGTTTAGCACAGCGTCCTTAAAATTACTGGGCACGACGCACCGATCCTGAGTAATAGACGTTTGCGTTTCTCGTTTTTGAGTTCGCGGTGAACTGTGGGCGGTGTGAAATTTGACTCGAGCGCTCAAAGCTCAATGGTATGCAAACCTTGCAACTAGATCTTCGTCCATCGGGTTCTGGGCGTTGGATGAATTGTTGCGAGAATTGGCGATAGGGCTTTAGGAAGAGATGGGAAGGTCCGATGACTTGGACTGCCCTTCTTCTATAAATCTCAAACGCCATTGGCCATATACACGTACGGCATTAGTGTGACGCCACGCATGGAAGCCTCATTCACATTCATCGGTTAATCGATGAGCGGTTTTTGGGGTTCTTGTTTTCAAGAGCGCTATTTTTGGTCGGATGCCGAGATGTTCATTCCTTTCAGGCAATATCCCCAAGGCTTCCTAAACCGTTGGGACAGAAGTTAATTTCAGCGGATAAATCTTCACTCGAAAAGGTCCCCAATGCGCAGATCGAAGTGATTTCAAGGGACGAACCTTAACTGAAGCGTTATACAAACGCCAAAACGTGTCGTATTCCGGCTGCCCAGGCTCGCCGTCCATCGCGCGGAGACTGAGAGGGAGACTCAGATTCACACTCAGAAGTCGAAAATACGCCCAGTCATGGGCCACTGTCATGGGGACAAGCGATGAATGCCGTCAATTCCTGGGCTAGAAATGTCAACAAGTTATTTGGCGAGGCCACGGCTGGAAAGAGATGGTTGTGGTTCGTACCTCCGAAACTCAACATGCTTCTTGCAGCGTATTACACGATTAATATGATGAGGTTTGCATGGACCTGGAATCAAAAAAGACGCGAATCCAATAACTGCGCTGGCGCATATGGCATGCAGGCGGATAGCAAGCAGGTGAGTGTCGCCTGAGCAGCTCTTGCACCAATGAGACGAATCGAAATAAGCAGAATTTTTGGTGGTTTTGATTCGGAATCAGCATGGTTATCGTGCAATAATACCATTGAATTGGTCTTTTTGTCCAACAGTCATCGAAGGTTGTAGAGATTCAAGAATTCAACGGCCCCCAAGAATTGTGATTTATGTGCGGTTATTTGGCAAAGGGCTTCCGGTATCGCCGGCCCGTGAAAGGCTGATCATCATCTCCCTTTTGTTCCTCTTGTTCGGTGAACCCAACGTAAGACTCTCGAACCATTTCTCCAACTAAACCTCCACCACCTCAATATTCGGGTTTTTATCAAACTTTGCCGATTTCTACGATGGTCTCTTCGCCTGACGACGATGTACCCCTGTTCTCTGAGCGCGCAGATTGGGCCGATGTGCAACCATTGGAGCAGTATGAGGATGCCAACCCCATCGCGCCTATCTTTTACACGGCGGAATGTGAGTGTCCCTTTGTATTCATGAATTTGCGGGAAATTTGGGCTTTGGAGTGAAGTCATTGGAAATCGTGGTACAAATCACGAATCTTTGCGGCCTGACGCCGCGAAATAGCCATCTTGCTGTATTCAACCTCGTCGGAGTCGAATGGCAAGTGGGGTGCAAGTTACGACGCACGAAGGCTATTGTGGAATATCTTATTTTGTCTCATTATCATGATCTACTGGACGCTAACATGATCAACCCCTACTGTCAGACAAAGATGCTACAAATTACTTCCGTGCTATCGTCAGAGCCGGCGAGAAGAGCCCCAGAGTGCTCGAGCTGACAGAGAACATTATCCGACAGAACCCAGCACACTACTCTGCATGGTGCGTTCTCTCCTTCTGCCAATTAGTCTCTCTAATCTATCGATCAACCAGGCAATACCGTTATGAAACCCTCATAGCACTTTTGTCCTCCTCTCCAACCCCAGAAGCCAGTGAAGGCCTTCCGCGCCTCCTCGCGACCGAACTCTCCCTGATGGACGAGCTCGCCGTGCTATTCTTGAAGACTTACCAAGTCTGGCACCACCGCCGCCTGCTCGTCCCCCTCACCAAGCAGCCTGCGAGGGAACTCGCCTTCATCAAACGCAGCCTGGAGGTCGACGCGAAGAACTACCACACATGGAGCTATCGCCAGTGGCTGCTGGCCTCATGCTACGGACCAGGGGCAGCGACGAACGAAGACAACGACGACTCGACAGTGGAGGAGGCAGACGCGATCTGGGCCGCCGAGCTCGACTTTGTCGATGCCATGCTCACACATGACGTGCGGAACAACTCGGCGTGGCACCACCGCTTCTTCGTCGTCTTCGGGTGCCGTGGACCGATTGCGCAGGAGAACGAGAAGGAGAGGCTGTTTAGACGGGAGTTGATGTACGTCCTGTCCTGCCCTGCCTCTTCTCTTGCCCCTAAATCGTGATTTGATGCATAATACGCCACTGGCGGACAGATACACGAAACAAAGTATCTCACTCGCGCCGTCCAACCCGTCCGCGTGGAACTACCTACGGGGGCTGCTCACGTACACCAGCACGCCCTTCGCATCCGTGCAGGACTTTGTTCGTCCATACGCATTTCCGCGCGGCGCCGAGCTCGGAACCCCCCCCGAGAAGCGAGATATCGTGGACCTGGACAACCCCCCTCCGAGCGCGGAGGCGGAGCTGCCATGTGTGCAGGCGATGGAGTTCATGGCGGATATCTGGGAAGCTGAGGCTGTCGCTGAGGTAAAGGCCGCGCCGGTGAAAGCGAGAGAGAAAGTGGAAAGGGCTGTTGAGGTGTGTTGTTTCGATGGCTGGCTATTACATTAATTTTTAATGGCCGAATTTGCAGATGTGGAAGAGCCTTGCGAACGAGCACGATGCGATCCGGAAAAAGTGGGTTTGCTGATTTACCTACATATACTTGTATCGTTGTTCTGATTTGACTCGAAACAGATACTGGGAACACCGCATCCGCGATGCGCACCAAGCACTGGCGGCTCGGGGTTGAGAAAGACCTCGCAAGGATTAAGGGGTCTTTTAACTTCAGGCCCCTGGGTTTCTATGAATACATTTGTCGATCAATCAATGCGGGAGTTACTGTCCTACCATTTTGAATCCATCATCATTTACACACATAAATTTCGAGTTCTTCCTTCAATTACTGCTTGTACTTCACATATTACACCTCTTTCACTCTATTTTACGATTCCAATCTGAATGCAAATATTAATGGGTTGTCGAATATCGCTCAAATGTCTACTCTAGCAATTGGCGAGCAGATGCTGTACGATGCTGGTCGAACGAAGTGGTGGTCAGCCGGGTCCGCACAAACATTTGACGGTGCGCCGTGATTTGCAAAGATCCAATGTAGTTGCGTCAATGGGAAATACCAGAGTCAGAAACGCCGAATAGAAAAGTTTTTCACGATTCCGCGCTTGATGGTTTCGATTTCTGGTACTCGTCAAAAGCTACACGAATTTCTTCAGACAGCTCACGAGCGTCTGGAAACTTCTATTAATGGTCAGCATCACCGTGGAGGGTATATACATAGTTCATGATGAAACGTACCGACGAGCAGATGGCGGTAAGCAGCTTATCAAAGGACTGGGCGGAGATGTGGTCGTATTTTCCTGCATGGACGTAGCGGTCGAGGACGGCCATAGAGTGCTTCAGCCCCTCAATCTCCTGACGCAGTTCAGGAGTAGGCTCTGCAGGTGGGAGATGGTGAAGCAAGCCCTCCCAGGAGTTGATAAACATTTGCGATCCAAAACGGGGCTCTGTTAACAGCGTTAACTTGTGTTTTAATGGTATTGTTTGAAAAGGGAGTTACGTTCGGGCTCAAGATGTCTTAAATGGCAAATAGCAAACTCTGCATGAGCCGCTGCGATGTCGATATGATAGTCTCCAGAGCGAGAACGGTCCAGCAGGAAATCTGAGAGCGAAGCGTGAAAGAAACCCACTGGGTTATACGGGGCTCCGACCGCAATAATCGATTCAAGGTCGGCCATACAGTATTCCATGGTACCTGGCTCAAAGGACAAAAAACGTTCGACGCGCTCCGAGTACACACTGAGGTAGTTGTCAGAATAAGGGTTCGCCTTGTAGGGATAATGGAGTACTATGCCATCCCCCGTCAACTTCAATGCGATAATGCGAAGCGCCGACGCTATATCCATGGCAGACGAAAATATGTGAATATAGAGCGCATCTAACGCGGCGTAAGGTGCTTCGTTTGCAGAACGCGAAATCCCGCAAATAATTTTGAGCCGTTCATCAGGACGATGTCGACGCGACTGCAAGTACTTGGATACCGTGGACGGAAGGATGAATTGCCCAGAAGATTTCTCGATGAGCATATCGATGACCTCCTTGGACGGCCACAGGTCTGGGTTTGGGATCAATCGCTTGAACGGGTGTGTGCTCTTGATCTCGTCGAATTTCTCTGTCAAGAACAGTCGGATGTCTGCGTCAGGTTGGAAGGATGAATCTAAGCCGATGCGTGTGGTCAGATGATTAAGATCCCCGCAGTCGAACATGCTGCGAATGTGCCTTTCCGGTCGACTCGCAATGAACACGATGAAAGGTATGGCGTCTTGTTGGCCTATGATGCCACAGAAAAGGTCGAGAATGCGGAACTGCACTACGTCGTCTGCACATTCATCCAAGCCATCAATGAGAATTAGATGTGGTAGGGTGTCTGATGCAAAGACATCGGGGTTAAGTGCCTTTGCCTGTTGCAAGGGGTAAATAATCAAGCGCTGGGCTTGGGCTTCTAGTGAGCGGGTGAATATAGCCAGATCTTGCTCGATGGCTTCCTCGATGTGCGGTCGAGTAGAAGGTATCGACAAGGCCATCTGATATGCGATGGTGAGGATGAGTTTCCTCTCGTTATTGCGATCGCTTGCTGATCGAGAGAAGAAAAAACTGGCGAAGAGGTTGTGTCGCTCAAAGCAGAGTTCAGCAATCATCTGTGCGATAGCAGATTTCCCTGCGCCTGCAGGACCATGTAGCCAGAGCATGGGACATGATATCTCCAGGCTCTCCACCCAGTCCATGATCGTCTTTATGACGGCCACACGGGTTCCAGGATGGCACTTCGGCGGATCGAACCTTTCATCGGAATTGTGAAATGCCCCAGAGGCGATATTTCGATGAAGAAGCTTGAAAGCTGTGTAAAGATCGATCTCGTAAGTTCCATTTCACGATCAAGAATCAAGATAAGTACTGCCTCAGCTTAACCTTCGGAAATTTGTCCACGATTTTCAACATGGATCAAGGTCCCCCCAGTGATGAGGGTGTTGCTTGAGAACATCGGGGCCATTGAGATCGTTCAAACGTTCTTGAAAGCCTTCGAGGTTGAGTCGGCCGTTGACCCGACGGTGATGCGACGGCCGGCTCCGGGTTTCTTGCGGTTGTGGGCAGTGGGCAAGAGTGGGCAGTGGGCACAATCAAACTTCTGCGCCCAGAAGATGCGACCCTGAGAGATTTTCATTATCATATATAAGTAGCGCCGCACAATAAACTTTTCCGTCAGAGCTGGTCTCCCCCTACTTACCTTCTTTCGTGTCCTGGTATACCGAAACCCACTTCATCCATATCAATCACCCAATCTACGAAATTACGACGAATTGACGACAAAGATGAAGCTCATTTTTACCCTTTCTCTGCTCCCCGTCGTATTGGCCTGGTTCGCGGCGGCAGTGTTCGCATATCCGGTGAACCAGTTCCAGTCAAGCGTGGCGCTTGTGGTAAGTACTTCGTTCATTTTTCTTACCTCATGCCCTTCACAACACTAAGTTGAACCTCCGAATTTCCGTAGAACAGAGATTTTCCTGAAGCCGACAATATTGACCTTGCAGTTCGATTTGGTCCTGAGGAGATTGAGGAGCTTTATGTTCGTGGCAAATTTTCGAACTTGTATGTTATACTGGAAGCTTCATCTACTTTCTGATATGCTCATTCGACTACCTGTCTTCTTTCAGCCTCAACAAGCTTCCGTTCAAATCGAAATCCTCCACGCCCACCCTGCAACAGAAACATGCCCAAGTCCAAAAGCTTCAGGAACACCACGAGCAAAAGATAACAAGCCTCACTGAAAAGCACAACGCGAAGGTAGCTAAAATCCTGGGATATAAACCCGGCCTTGAAGTTCACGTTCAAAAACAGACTCACCTCCACTTCGATGCCGTCGGCACACATTCACATCCTGCCCCACCCACTGGGCCTCGCATTCAACCAAAACCCATGCGTGCCGTTAGGCCGCTACCACCAATCCCTCAGGCTCATCGTGCAGTAAGGCCATTACCAGAAGAACCTGTAGGAGTGGCATACTGAGCATGGGCCAAAATGATGTAGTTTTTGGAGCTTTGGTAGTTAGACGTGAAATATGAATGCGTGGAAAATGGCAGAGCCAGACCGCAGGCTGAATAAGATTCAGCGTACTTGCAATTCATCATCTGCGCCACCGACAGGGATGAGTCCTGGTGCACTGAACAGACTAAGTATGTAAGAGATTGAATTTTAGTACGTAGACTTTTTAGCAAAGTTGAAGGTTGGGCTGCAGACATTGCGCAGATAAATTTGTAGTTGTTATATATGGAGGGCATAGGCATGATCATCTCGCTTAGCTTTTTTCAGTGCTCAAGCGCTCTCCGAAAGATCGTTCTCCTCAACAAATCCAACGTCATGCTGCGTACGATGTAGGTGGCTCTTATTCTGAAGCAACTTTAATTCCCACTTACCCGTGAACCAGAAAACCCAAAAATGCGCGCTCGAAACGAGCATTGGACGCACGCGAACCCAAGGAAATCGAAGACCCTCGGACAGCTATTTTTGTGAAGGGAACACATACAGGCGAAGTCCTGAACTCTGTCATGCGTGAACTCGTGCGTCTTTCCTCAGAATATTTCAGAATAAGAGTCCTGACGATCTCTCTCGTAGATGGCTCTAAAACGCCCCCATGCGATTGCGTTCAACAAGAAAAACCCCATCCATCCTTTCGATGCTGAATCTACGTCAATCGCTTCGCTAGAGTTCTGGTCTGCTAAAAACGACGCTTCCATGTTCGTTGTTGGACAGACAACGAAAAAGAGACCGCATGGCCTGACGTTCGTCCGAATGTTCGATGGGAAGGTGTTGGATATGTCGGAAGTTGGAGTTGAGCGTTGGGTGGGAATGGCTGATTTCAAAGTGCGTTCCAGGTTCCCTCATTTTCTGCCCATTATCAACTAATATTTTCTCCTAGACACCCAAATCTACACCTGGGCATAAACCACTGATGCACTTCGCTTCAGAGCTGTTCGATACCCATCCTCGTTTCGCCCAACTAAAATCGATGCTCATAGATTTCTTCAACGGCGAAGAAATCGATTCGATATGTCTTCCTGGCCTCGAACACGTCATCAGCGTGTCCTGCGGTCCTACGCCTACCGCCCTAAACAACGCCACAGCCATCGCCTACGCCAGCCGTCAAACATCGACGCCAGAAGATACCACCCATTTCCCAAAAGTCCATATCAGGACATACACGACGAAACTGCTGGCCTCGGGAACCCGCATACCCCGCGTTGAGCTTACCCCCATGGGCCCGTCGCTCGACCTCGTGCTCCGCCGCCATCAGCCTGCCGACCCAGAGCTGCTTAAGCAGGCGATGAAGCGGCCGAAGCTGAAGAAGACGGATGTGGAGAAGGGACTTGGGCAGAAGAAGAAGAACATGGAAGTCGACGAGATGGGCGATTTGCGGGGACGGGTGCATGTTGGGAAGCAGGATCTGGGCAGGCTGCAGACCCGGAAGATGAAGGGGTTGAAAGCGGGTCCTGGCGAAGCGGAAGAGGATGCAGGAGATGCGGAGGACGATTTCGGGGGACCGCGGAAACGAAGAAAAGTGGATTGATTCTAGCTAGGTGCTCGGTTCTTTTGTTACTTCCATGTCGATTTTGTGCTGGTTCTGTGCTCATGCTGCGTGTATAACATTTTTTCACCTCGTTGTTTATCCATGGCGCTAATTACTGCTCAGAAGTCAGCCAGGTTGTGGACTGTGATTAATGACTAGCGCTGATTAACTCAGTGATCTGTTCCACTGTTTAGAATTATTTGACGTCCAGGACTGCTGCTCGACTGCGGGCGTCGGCCGCTGTGTCTACATAACTGTGGGCGGCTCTCGCTCAGTAGGCACCCACATAATGTTCAAAAGCCTGACAATGGGCTCTACCGGTTCTCAGACACACGGGCGTTTTGATTTCAGGCATTGTCAAAACATACGACTCAGTCATCAATTGCTACATCCGCAACCCGACCCAGAAATAGGATTTTTAAAGCTTCCAATGGAGGAATATCACCGGTGAATTTGTTCTCTGAGTTCGAGATTGCAATATTCTTCAAAAAATCAGCCGAATTCGAAGCGACAACATTACTAAGAGGGAGAGCAAATGGATTTCGTTGGGAAATTTAACGAATTTCCGTTCCTCAACGCCTTCAAAGCACTGAGGGCAGCGTCCTGTCCGTCATTGGCGATTATCCTTTTTCATCTCTGAACCCGTGGCACAGAGAAGTAAACATGTACCGATGAGCTCCTGATGGTCCGTCACCAGGAGCGCTGGGGAATTGTAGCCCTTTCCTGACAAAGTTGTACCGAACCCTGATTTTTTCAAGTACTTTCGAACCCATGACAGCAGCAGCGGTGAAAAGTGCTGCCCTCAGGGTGGGGTCGTTGGGCACTATTCCCGTCTGCCTTTCCTTCGGCCGTAGATTCTCTTGAAGATCGTCAGCCAAGTGGATCCGGAACACTTTGTGGAGGGGCGGCGACCGAAGTCGAAGTCCTCGACGATGATTTGCTGGTCGTCGGGGAGCTCGAAGATGTTTTTGATCGACAGAACTAAGTTCTCGACAGCCAAAGGGCGAGTTGTCGCTGAAACCAAGACAGAAATTGCGAGGGCTTGGCTACAAGCGTTGATGGGGTTCGCCTTGATGACTGCGAGCACGTCTGTAAAGATATCGATGTCTGCGGGATCTTTCGAGGATTCGAAGATCCGCAATCTGAATCCTGATAAAAGTGCAGATAGTACATCGCGCTCTGCCGCGCTCAACCCACATTGGAGTAAACCCACAAGGAACCAAGCAAGGAGAAGGAGAGTTTGAGGATGGCATGAGATAATTTATTGAGAGTGGACAGTAGGGCCCGGGAGGCTTTTGCCAAATAGGTCCACACACGCTTTCACACCAACGACGGCTGCGAATTACACTGACACCCAGACAAATTCAAAGGACATAGTCGCTCTAGAAGAATGACGAAACATAGCAAGAATAACACCGCATCCTCTATCTTCACTTACGCGGAGTATAAAAAGCTAGACTATGGGACCAAACGGGTGTGTCTCTGTTCACTTTCTCGAATATCCTTATAATGTTTCACGTATTGACATCGATATTCCTAGCAACGTTTAGGAAATGAATCGATGCGTCGCTTCGATGCTTGTGCGCTGTGCCTTAACCGCGCACGAGAGCCCCTGGCATGCCACGAAGGACACCTGTTCTGCAAGGAATGCGTGTACACTGATCTTTGTAAGTTCATATCGTTGTCTGTCTTCCAGATAATCTGACCCCCTCACCTTGTTTAGTAACGCAAAAGACGAACATTAAACGCCAAAAAGCAAAACTAGAAGCGCTCAAAAAGGAAGCAGAAGAGGAGAGGGCGCGTGCGAGAGAGGCAGCTAGGGAGCGAGTGCTATTAGATTTTGAGAGGGGCCAACTGGGATTGGCTGGAACAGGTGTTCTGGGTACAGGTACTGGAGGCAAAGCGGAAGGTAGCAGTAAAGCTCCAGACAACGCGGCCGCTGAAAGTGACGAGCGTACGTCATTTGGTTCGGCTTTTGCTTCCATCCTCACTCTGCTTTGCACAGAAACCGGTTCCAAACGCAAGGCGTCTTCACAATCCACGCCTTTCTCCTTCTCCCCCGCGGCTGTCTCCACTTTGGCAGAGCAAGCGGAACAGGCAGCCTTGAAAAAGATCGAAGAAGAACAAGCAGAGCGGATGAAGGCTAAGCTGCCCGATTTTTGGCTGCCTTCTCTAACGCCGACGTGAGTCTTTTCTATGATGTTCTCGCTCCCATCTGTCTCTTCCTTTCTCAATTCTCCGACATTCAATTAATGCTGAGACACATATTCAGGTTCACATCGAGTGCAAGTGGCAGCACCAGCATAGGCAATGATGGACAACCACAGACCCTCGAAGATGCAGAGGCGAGAATGGAGGTCGCCAAAACTGTATGTCGGGGTGGGGGATTAGGTTCTGCGCATGTGCTCTCGTGGGTATCTCTTTTCTCCATTCTTGAGGTTTCAATCCCTCGGGCGATTTATGAGAGATTCTACGACCGAAGACACGCATAGCTGACCCGCAGTTCTATATCTTACCTGTAGCATGAAGAACCTTATCCCTGTCAAGTTTACCTTCTACACGCCCTCATCTTCATCCGCCACCACTTCCAACTCAACACCAACAGACGAATCAAAACCCAAAAAAGAGGACCCAGAGCCGATGTGTCCGTCATGCAAAAAGCGACTGTCGAATAGTGTGCTGCTTTTCCGTGGGTCCTTTTGTCTTTCCTATAAAATCAAAGTAAAACACACCACTGATCATTTCCTTGTTAATACAAAAAGTGAGCAAGCCCTGCGGGCACGTTACATGCAAGACATGCACGGACACCCTCGTACGGCCCTCCAAGCAGTGCATCGTGTGCGACACGAAGCTGAAGGACAAAGATGTCATTGAGTTGAAGCGGGAAGGTGCGTCATATTCTCCTTCGTTCGGGTGTCGGTTTGCTTGCCGTTTTCGTTGCAATTTTGCGTCGTGCTTGCCCTCGCGCAATGATTGTGGCCTGGATGCATGTCAGACGAGTTTCGGATTTTGATGGTCCTCTAGCGACGTTGAACACCAAGCTGATGGCTGTGTTGCTTTTTTGATTTTGCAGGAACGGGATTCGCGGGTGGTGGTTTGGCCGAGACGTCCAAGTCTGGGGTGGCATTCCAGGGATAATTGATAGCCCTCGAGGGTGCACTGACTTAGGAGGACTGATTCGCAGTGTGAAGATAACTGAATCCGGTGTCGTTCATTGTCTGCGGCAATGTGTATGAAAAGATTTGCGTAACGGCGAGTCAAAAAAGATTACCCATTGGAGACGATTGGCGAGGGTTGTTTTTGGTCTGGCCAGTCATTGTCAATCGACTCTTCTCCGTCTTGCTTTATTAGCAGATCTGTTCCATCGGGCTTGAGCTTGAAGTCCCAAGTGTCATTTGATGACTTTGATTGCAGTCTGAGTTGAGGTACCCATGAATTCCCTTTCGTGTTGTCTTAGAAACCTATCTAATAATCCAGAAAAACCGTGTATGGACAGGATTCCTAAGAGCCTACGCGCCATAGTTTTTGCTCTATCACGATGTGAAGAATGAGGTTAGGGTTAGAGTGCTGTCTTTGTACACGCGGTGACAGTCTCGGCTAATGTGACCATTCTTGTCTGTGACTGCCACCATGCGACGGTCGATGAGCAGGCTGAGGCTCTGGCCTGCAGTCTCGCTTTCTTTTACCCCACCCTCCACTCCCTTGAACTTGCATAAGCATTGATGCGACATTTTATCTGACAAGACAAGTCGCCTCAACGGGACCGAGAACAATGCCAAATGATGGACATTGGGTAAGCACAAGTTCTTCCCTCCCGCCCATCGCAGCTCGTCTCGGTCCCCAACGGGATTTCTGTTAGACCAAAAGCCTTACGGCTTTCCCCACATAACGCGCTCTCTACATCTTCTGCATACGCTACAGCTACCTCATGTTCACATCGCTACTCATGTAAGATTGAACATCTACTAAGCACGAGACAGCGAGCACAGTACAAAGAGTCTGAATGGAACTGAAAAGAATATCGCGCGCCCTTAAAACAAAAACAGACCGAAACTTGTATCCATAGCTGTGCACGTGACATGAGAGCACGGTTCGGGAGTCAAAGGAGTCACTAGTCACTAGTCACTGATCAAGCGCTCTCAGTCTTTTCCACCTTGACGGCATTCCCAATGCATTGTATGTGATTGCCTACACTTTGTACAGCAATTCACATCGATAAAGTGCCTTCTACCACTCAAGTTGCGTTCCATTGGAACTCTCACGACGTCCATGGCGGCCTGCAATTCACCGCCACCTGACAATCCCGATACTGAAATATCTCCTTCTCATGATAAGTATGTCATGCATTCATCCATCACAATCATGCGTGCTAAAGAGCTTCCTAGTAAAACCTATATAGCGGGTAATTAATGTTATCGATCGCGAAGCACTCGACAAGTATTCTGAACTTTTTTCAGACGTGGTTATCGAGTGCCTCCAAGATGGTGCTGAGAGCCCTGCTCTCGATTTTCTCGACATCCAAGTCTTTGGTCGTGTGGAGGAGAATGGCGGCGTCTTACATCTTGAAAAACTCTCACAGACAAAGTGGAAGTTCGATGGAATTGTTGAGCTGTGAGTTGTTTCGACATGATATGACGCGTGCTTGCTTTTATGTAACGCGTTGTATGCCAGCGATGCAAGTGCAGATGAATTCAGGCTTGTTGCTAGATCAGAAGGAAAGAGCGACATGGGCTATATTCGCCTGACTGGAGCCGAGTTGGAAGATATGCTGACATGCCCACTGTCATATAAAAGTAAGCATATGTTTTCAATGACAGCGGATACCAGTATAAATGAATGTCTCGTAAAATTGCTAGACTTTACGCGCCCACTTTCGGTTGAAGGGGATGGACCAACTCTGTCAGTGTCATTTGAAGTATACGTCATTCCACTAGACGAAAACACTGTTCTGCAAGATGACGATGCTCCGGCAGTTGGAGGTATTTACCGTCTCCGTACTACGAGAACATGCTGCTTACTTTTGATGTCACTCTTGCGGCTGCCAACTCCCAAGATCTTGAATTGCTGCTTAGCGAAATTTCCATTCTCCCCGACGACCACCCAGAAAAGCCTCAGATGCTGAATGAGTGTGGACAATGCTTCTTGCTGCGCTTTCGTAGCACGAGGAATGAGCAAGACCTCGACAACTCTATCACCGCCTATGAGCAAGCCATTCAACTCGCATCAGCCCAGGACTCACAGTTTGTCGATTTTCTGTATGACGCCGGAGTTGCATTTCAAGAGCGCTACGATACGCGAAGAGGGCTGTCCGACATCGATCGCTCTATCTCCGCATTCGAAGATGTGGTTCAGGGGACACATGACGGCCACGAAGATATGCCTAGGCGGCTAAATAGCCTAGGAGTTGCATTTCAGCGTCGCTTCAAACATAAGGGGAATCTGAGCGATATTTCCGAAGCGATATCAGCCCACCAAAAGGCCGTGCATCTCACTCCCAAAGACCATTCAGACATTCGTGGATGGCTTAATAGCCTAGGAAATGCATATTCCCACCGTTTCGAACGCACAGGAGATCTGAGCGATATTACGCAAGCGATGTCAACATACCAAAAGGCTATAGACCTCACCCCCGAAGGCCATCCAGACATGCCTCGACGGCTGAATAACCTAGGCAATTCATTTGACAGTCTCTTCGAACGCACGGGGGATCTGGGCGACATTTCTGACGCCATATCATCATACGAACAGGCTATTAAACTCACTGCGGAGAACGACCCAACAATGCCTGGATGGTTGAATAACTTGGGCATTTCATTTTGGCGTCGTTTTGAACGCCTGGGGGATCTGTGCGACATTTCCGAAGCGATATTGGTCCACCAAAAAGCTGTTCACCTCACTCCGAAAGGCCATGCAAATATGCCTGTTTTGCTTCACGGTCTAGGAACTTCATTTCTGGGTCGCTTCCAACGCACAGGGGATCTCAATGATATTTCCGAATCGGTATTAGCCCACCAACAGGCTGTCAAGCTCACTCCAGAGGGCCACTTAAACATGCCTGGACGGCTGCAGAGCTTAGGGAGTTCATTTTTCTGTCGCTTTGAACGCACGGCGGATCTCAACGACATTTCCAAAGCTATATCAATGCAACAAGAAGCTGTTCATCTCACCCCCGACGGCCACGCAAACTTGCCTGTTTTGCTGAACAACCTAGGAAATTCATACCTGAGTCGCTTCGAGCACACAGGGGATCTCAGCGACGTTTCCGAAGCAATATCACTCCACGAAAAGGCCGTCCAGCTAACTCCTGAGGGCCACGCGAATATGCCTATCCGGCTACATGGCTTAGGGAATTCGTTTTTTCGTCGCTTCATATATACGGGGGATCTGAGCGACATTTCACAAGCGATATCAGCCCACCAAAAAGCGATTTATTTCACTCCTGAGGGCCATGCAAATCTGGCAACTCGGCTGAATAGCCTGGGAATGACGTATCGGACTCGCTTTAAACGCACGGGGGATCTGGGCGATATTTCCGAAGCTATAACAGCTCACCAAAAGGCTATTCATGTCACCCCTGAAGGCCATGCAGGCATGCCTGCAAGGCTGAGTAGCCTAGGAAATTCATTCCTAAGTTGCTTTCAATACACAAAGGATCTCGCTGATCTTGCCGAAGCGATATCAGCCCACCAACAAGCTGTTAAGCTTACTCCCGAGGGTCATGCAGAAATGCCTAGACGGATAAATAACGTAGGAATCGCGTTTCTAAGTCGTTTCGAATCTACTGGGGACCTGAGCGACCTTTCAAAAGCTATATCGTACCACCAAAAAGCCGTTGATCTTACTCCAGAGGGCCATGCAGACATGGCTGGACGTCTCAATAGCCTAGGAGAATCCTATTTGAGTCGTTTCGAATGCACAAAGGATCTCAGTGATATTTTCCAAGCAATATTAGTCCACCAAAAAGCCGTTGATCTTACCCCTGGGGGCCACGCAAGACTTCCTGGACGGCTGAATGCACTTGGAAATGCATTGCTATGTCGTTTCGAGCGCACAGGAGACGTCACTGATATGGAAACAGGGATCTCCAAGTATCGTCTGGCTGCAACATCTTCCACAGGTCCTCCCTCAGAACGGCTGACTGCTGCCCGAATTTGGGCTGAGGAATCACGGACAATCGCTCCAATGCAATCTTTGGAAGCATTCAGCCGTGCCATTGAGCTTCTTTCCCAAGTCGCAGGCATGGAACAGACGATTCAGCAGCGTCATACAAACCTTTCCGAGATCTCCGGTCTATCAACTTCAGCAGCAGCTTTTGCCATCTCACAAGGAAGATATGATTCAGCATTAGAATGGCTTGAACAAGGTCGTTGCCTCGTTTGGAGCCAACTCAATAACCTCCGTACTCCCTTAGATGCCCTCCGAAGCCACGAACCTGTACTAGCTGATAACCTCTCGAGAGTATCAGGAGCATTGGAAAATGCGGGCTCTCGTGCAGAGCTAGATCTGCTCAGAACCGAACCCAGCATGGCACAGAAGATATCCGTACAAGACGAAGTAACCGCCCATATCACACTTGCACAGGAATGGGAGCAGCTGCTGGAAAGGGTGCGCGCTATCCCAGGATTTGAAGATTTCATACGACCACCAAAAAGTGCTAACATTCTCAAGCACATACCCGAAGCTGGTCCTGTTATTGTCGTCAATGTTCATAAAGACCGATGCGACGCCCTGGCTCTCATTGCTGGCGCTGATACCCCCTTTCACATTCCTCTCTCCCGGTTCTCTTATGGAAAGGCACAAAAACTACGGGACGACTTATACCAATATATCTTAGGTCGTGGGATTCGCAACCGCGGGTTTGAGTCCGACATGCGTGCCATGCAGCGTATGTCCAGGCCGGACTCTGGCATTTATAAGATTCTTCGTGACTTATGGCAGCTGATCGTCAAGCCAGTTCTTGACGGTCTTTCGATATCAGTGAGTCTTGGTTTACATGTTAATCACCATATTCTAATCAACATGCTTAGATGGAAAACCCTCCTTCCGACCCTACGCGCATTTGGTGGTGCATAACTGGTCCACTTACATTCCTTCCCATTCACGCAGCCGGGCTCTATGGTCAGAAAGACATGAAACTTGGATCGTGCCTTTCTGACTTTGCAATTTCCTCCTACATCCCAACAGTCAGCACTCTCCTCGAGAGAGTTAAGAACCTTCGAAAGTCCGACGAGACTGCTCCCAGACTTCTTTTAATCAGCGTACCCAGCACCCCGAAATTCCCAAATCTTGGTCGTATTCCGGGAACCACACGCGAGGTCGAAGCCATTCAACAGCGGCTAGAGAGAGGCGCCTTTCAATCCCTGTCACTTGCAGGAGATTCGGCCACTACTGGTCAGGTGATGCAAGAGATGGAATCGCATAGTTTCGTTCACTTTGCCTGTCACGCCGCCCAAGATCTGGAAAATCCCTTGGAAAGCGGATTTTATCTACACGACGATCACCTGAAACTATCGGATATCATCAAGAAAGAAATCCCGAATTCTGACTTGGCCTTTTTATCAGCTTGCCAGACTGGTACGGGAGACGCGAAACTCTCAGAAGAAGCGGTCCATCTAGCAGCCGGAATGTTGGCAGCTGGATACCACGGCGTTGTGGCGACAATGTGGTCGATTATGGATCGCCATGGCCCGAAGATCGCAGAGGATTTTTATGATCATCTCGTTCAGCAAGGAGTGCACGATACAGGAGAGTCGGAGGGGCTGAGCAGCGTTCGTGGTGCGCATGCACTTCACCACGCCACCCGGCAAATCAGAAAGTCTCTGGGTGATTCAGAGTCTTCCCTGTTGGTTTGGATTCCGTATGTCCATTTTGGTCTGTAACTTTCTTGCTATCTTGCTTGACTTCTGTATATGTAAATACCTCCCAAAACATTTGCGGCCTGCAAAAAACTTGGTCCTTGCAAAACGAACTGGAACGAGTCACGAACTGCGAGTGTGCAGCATAAGTTAAGATATGTACGTCTTCAAAGAATTACATGGAATTATTTCGGGATTATATACCCACCCCACATCATCAAAGCTATAGCTAGTTAGTGCACATGAGCAACGTAGCCATCCTACACAATATATTTCTGCGGTTCGCCGTAGCGCGTGAATGGCGCGAACTGCCAGTAGCTAGTATGACGCAAAAAAGTGTTGTGGTAAGCCTCCCACCAAACAATCATCGGAACTGGAGAACCATACCTATAATGCCTCCAGTACACTACGTTTCTGATGACCCAGATCACAGGACCAGGCATTGGGGGCTATATTCACTGTTAGTACAATAGATGTAAAGCAGCTCGGGGAACTCACCCAGGTTGGAACAGCATTGAAGTCGTGATGAGTGACAAACATGACCGCTGCGGCCAGTGTTTGAGCTCTGACGTGGGCGAAATGGGCTGCATATTTAAACAGTGCGTCAAGGGGCGACAAGATACAGTATTAGTTAGTCAAGAAACCCCTGTCGGAACGTTCAACGGAAAGAACTACCATGAACCATCGCCTCCAGCTCTTTCTTGTCGTATTGGCTGAGACGTTCAGGAGAAAGTGTAGGAATCTGTAAGCTTTAGATTAATTCACATAAAATGGAATATTCGTATAGACGAAGGACGAAGGACGAATTGAAACTCACTTCATCGTGCAAATGCTGAACAAGGATATCACCAAACGCCTCGATGAGCGCTCTCGTCTTCGTTCTGTCGTACTCCGCTTCTCCATTAAAAACTTCCTTCACATGCTCCTCGAACTTGTTTACCTCATTCAAAAACGCCTCATGTTGGGCGAGATTGGCTCCCATGTCGAACTTGGTCTGCAAAAATGAGAATACAATTTCTCTTCACCCTCATGGTGACTGTGCATTGCCTCCACCCACACAAGTGCATAGCCAACGAAGGATATCTCGTCCCCGGGCTTGATCAGTGGCGCGTTGTAGCCTCTAGTGCAGGGAATTGAGTCCACGGATAAAGACATTGTGCGCGAGCGCCATCGCAATGCTGAACATTGCTACATTGTCTCCGAGTTTGAACTTTGAAGTCCCAGTCTGGAGAAAAGGTAATGCGGATTAGGGCATAACGATGTCATTCTGTATCGGTTGACGACATATTAACGGGGCAGTCCCCAATAATAGAATGTTATGCGGGCTGCCGCATAGGGAGCAGTCTGTATTCCTGGTGCATGACGGGGACAATAAACTACCGCCTTAATCAACGTTCATACAAACGCCATTCGTAAAGTAGAAGCTACATTAACACTGAAAGCACCTAACGGAATGCCGGTCGATATACAGCACTTCAAGTGGCCAGCCGTGTAGGCGGTTCTAGATCACTATCCAAATCATCATCGTCCTCCAATCCAAAAGACGCTGATAGGCGCCCACTGGCAGGCCCGGGCTCGGCAGTTAGCGAGTACTGTAGCTCCAGTTTCATACTGATCCCCGCCGCCTTCGCCCTCCCGAAGAGTTCACCCATAATATCCATCTGCTTTGGTCTGTCAAACTGTATCTTAATATAACTAAGCACGGAAGCTTCACCCCGCGTGGAGGCATCGATACGGCTGGAAATCATTTCCAGAAGATTTTCGTCCGTGAACGTTGAGATTTGGTGTGCCTCCAATACTTCTAGGTTTGGCAGCAATATCTCGCCGGAAGATAGAAGCGAGGACTTCTTGCCAATGGTCAGGAGATTCAGGTCGAAGAAATCCTCCTGCGGATCCTCGTCTTGCACCTTATAAGAGGGGAATATGCTGCAAAGTTGTCTGTTTCGCTTTCGGGCTTTGCGAGTTTGACCAACGACCAGGTGGGTGAGAGGGACACCGATTTGGAGGCATTCTATGATATCGGAATAGACCTCTGCAGGCAAGTCCAACGCCATCTTTCTGACCGTGGTCGAGCGTCCAAGAAGGGAAGTGAAAGGAACAATGCACGAATATGGGGACCCGGATCTTGTATACATGCGGTAGTCCTGGGAGTTCGAGTATGCAATGCTTGTCAGCAACGGAGCATTAATAGAGTTAAAAATGAGCTGCACAGCCTCAGAAGTAGAACCCCCATCGTCAAAAGTTAGGTATTTTAGGGAAGGAAGATAGGCGACAGCCTGCGGCTCTGCGCGTGCATTACCGGGCATGAGAGGCTTGGGCCGGAGTGTGCAAGAAACGAGATTTGGACATTGAATGAGCAGGTCGACAAGGTCTCTGTCGTGAACCGCCGATGAGTCGATGCAAAGGGTGAGAAGCTGATTCCAGCGTGAAAAGGGAGTAATGAGGCGATTTCGGACATCCATCGTAAACCTGAAAGCGTTTAATGAAAGCTCCTTGAGATTCGGAGCCGCCAACAATGTGCTTGGGTGGTCAGTTGTCTGTACGTTATGGTTGGGTTCTGGACCATCGAATTTGGCTTTTAGCGTTTGGAGCATGGGTAACTTGTCCATGGAAATCGAAGTTTGTAGCCGTTGATAAACATTATGTGGCATCGAAATTTCGATGTTGCTCCAACGGTCGCAGGACGACAGGAGTATTTGAAACAATTTATCTGGGAGATCCTTGGAATACGGCGGCTCTTCCCAGTTGATAGTTTGATGTCCAGTGCAGGAATATGAGATCGACAGGGATAAAGGGCAGGATCCAGAGCGGGACAGCCATTGTTCCACGACCTCGCAGCGAGTCTCCATAACCCGAACAAACTCCTCTTCCGGCGTATCAAATGTTTCCGTATAATCCCGTTTAGAACTGTAAGTTATATGAAAGTCGCCAGCGATTGGGATGTATAGTTTCGCCCAAATATAAGGAAAGGAGAGCCCGATGGATCGCCAGCTGCTGCATACGCGGGTGAGCAAAACCGGGGCCTCTGAAGCGCTCATGATAGGGTTGCGATGGGTTGGGAGACAGTGGTAGAATATCTCACATAGCACGTCAAGTGGAAGACGGCGAGCAGGGGATAATATCGGGGCGTATGCATCTATGGATGTCTGGAGGCGAAGACGTTTCTCCTTAAGGGCTTCCAGCTGGGCCTCGAGACGCTGGATTTCTGCTTCGGTCTCTGACAGTTCCTTTGACGGTTTTGCAATTAGTTCCATGATTTCATGGACTATCGCCTCCGAAGGCGGATCATTGTTATGCAATAGTTCGACGAGATGGGGTTCCATTGATGTTGAAACCTTGAAACCTTGATAGTCGAACATCAATTTGATAGACTTGTAGGCGCGATTCAAGGCAACGTACTGGCTTAAACTAGGCTGATTTGGCCGAGAATCAAGAGCGAGGTTGAACCCGAGTTGGATTGTGGTTCGTGGATGGCAGTTCGATAGAAGAGGGCAAGTATTGGAAAGTTCGCCAGGTCAAGAGGTTCATCGGATGCGCTCGCTTCGAAAATTGATCAAACCTAACGAAAGATTCACACCGTTCAGGTTGCCATCGATAAGGAGAGCACGCTGAAGATTTCCAAAAGAGTCCGAAGCCACGTGAATCGCTAAGTTACGTGCTGTTAGGCGTTAGCAAAAAACCTGGTACATAAAAGGGCTTCAGTTCTTACCCTTTCGTAACCACCGAATGTTGGCAAAAGGCCAGGAGCTCGAGCAACTGCGAGGTTGGCGTTTGATGTTCGAAAGCTGGTCATGCGAAGTATGTAAGATTTATAACAGAAAAGAGCTGCGCATTCGATACATTGTGGGAAGTCAGATGTCGCGCAGCTTCGCCACTTGGGATACAAGCATAGGCGCAATACCCATCAGACATTTCTCACAGTACTCTGCTTCCAGAACACTGGCACCTGGAGTTAAGTTAAATCGTGAACAAAACGAACGCGAAGCAATGTATAGAGGAAATTCTTACCAGTAACGATGTCCACCAGCTTATTCGTGATGGCGCCTTGGCGACCACAAAGGTATTGCATCTGCTCATGTCTTTCGCGCCTCGCTATTTTGTCCATTATATTGGAGGCCGGAAAAAAAGCAGATAGGAAGGGTGTCCGCCAGTGTAGACGTTGGTAGGAGCCGCTCGCAAGACTTCAGCAAGGTCGAGTGTGGAGCCGTCTTCGTTCTCGAAAACCTTCAAGACATCTAATATCGCAAAGGCGTCAGAAAAGGCACCGAAATTTGCCATCTACTTATACCGACGAATTAATGAACCTGCCTAAAATAAATGAATTGAACGAGGACTGACCAAACAACAGCCCTGTCCCTCCCTAGACCATTCCGATCTGGCAACCTAGCTCCACCCATGAACTTGAAGTCATCGCGAATACATGTGAATCAACTGCGCTCCAGCTCCTTGGCCATAAGAAGGCGATGTCCCGATGCATGCCATCTTTACGTTCATTGCCAATGTCCTGAAGGACGATCTCCGTTCCTGGCCGAGTCCAGCAGGAATGAGGACATACACAGGGAAGATTCTCTTGCCTGACCGTGTGTAACGGTAACGGACTATGCAGAAATGGGTAGATTTCTTCGAGGGTCATGTCTAAAACGTGCACCCATTTCTTGAGAGGGGCACCACTTAAGATGGCGCGTACGGGAGGGTCTCCACCACGCGGCCAGGGTCATGATGGAAAGTACCATGGACGGTGCCACGTCGCAGAACGGGTTTGGGGGTGTAGTGGCTAGTATATGGATCTGGCCCCCAGTTCGTCGACGTGGCTTGTTTCCGTAATCTGTTGTAGTAGGCGTCGGTGAGGAGGAAGAACAGGGCTCAGCAGATATTTCCGATAGGGACGGGATCGCAGGTAGGTGGGAAGTGTTAGAAGATGACGGGGTGTGACTTGGAGACAACGGTGATCCTCTTCCGGATGATGAGGCTGGAGTGGAAGGGGGGCTGAGCGCTGAGCAGGTGAATGAAGATAATCAGAGAATTTAGGTCCTTGGCTAGGACTATTTGATTAGGAGCCCGAATTGATTGATGGAGTCGGGCAAAGACCGCGAAGCTGATAGAGAAGAGGATGGGGAGAATTAGAAGGCGTGCCGGGTTGAGTTATTTGTGCAGCTCGACTCACCCGTCCGAGTAGGTGGAGGAGAAGTGCTCTGTTGGCTGAGATGAAGACGGCAGAGTTGTACTTGACGAGTTGCACTTGACGCCGTTCTGGATGGCGAGGTCTGCCACGGCGATGGTATCGGCGCACGGCCACTTTGATTGAGGGTATTGCAGGTTGTAAAGTCTCTCCAGCGACGGGGGTTTGGGCTATCAACTTATCACCATGGATCGCGTTCAGGGAGTTGGCATCCGCGAGATTGCTAGGCTGCTTCCGGGCAATCCTCAACCCCTCTGCCAACAGAAAATGCACTAGATTGCCGCTACCGTGGTGAGAAAAGAACGCAGAACATGAGTTGTACTATTGGACGGCTCTCAAACCCAGACATGAGAGCAAACGTACCGTAAGGAACATAGCCAGACCTCTACCGCCAGTCAGTTTCTTCGTTGCTCGAGGCCTTGAGGGCTGGTTACCAGGTCTTCGCTATCCCCCGTCATCGTCGCTGCTCAGAAACCTGGGAAAGGCACAAACGGGTCAGCATCATCATAGAGTCTGTAAGCAGCCACAGGACTGACCGTCGAACTTGCGTTTCGTGCCAGGTGAACCAAGTGCACCCAGCTTCGAGCTTAGGCTCCAGGCAACCGCAGCGATATCTTTGACACGTAGAAAGTCATAGACCACCCAATAAATACGCGCAAAGGTGTCAACAACGAGTTGGACGATAGATAGAGAAGCCTGCGGCAAGCCGGAGGAAATAGGTCCGTTTAAAGCAGTGCCCTTTGACAAACAATATGTAGCCGGATGACCGTTCGCTCTCAACACACGGCCTCTTTCTCTCAGTGAGTCGCAGATGTACATTTTCATCGCCAATTTCTAATCAATGCGCTTAGACCGAAAATCCTCCTTCTGACTTCAAGCGCATTTGGTGGTGAACAACCGGTCCACTCACATTCCTTCCCATCCATGCAGCCGGGCTCTATGGTCAGAAAGATACAAATATGGAATGGTGTGTTTCCGATTTTGCAATCTCATCTTACATCCCAACGGTTAGCACTCTCATTGAAAGAGTCAAGGACCCCCGAAAGTCCGAGGCAACGGTTCGCAAACTCCTTTTAATCGGTGTGCCCAAAACACCAAGGTTCCCAAATCTTAGCCATATTCCAGGAACTACACTTGAACTACACGCGAGATCGAAGCCATTCAACTGCGCCTAGAAAAAGGCGACGACTTTCGGTCCCTATCGCTCGGAGGAGATTCGGCCACTACTAATCGGGTGATGCAAGAAATGGAATCGCACAGTTTCGTTCACTTTGCCTGTCATGCCGCCCAACTTGAAGATCTGGAAAATCCCTTGCAAAGCGGGTTTTATCTGTACGACAGTGGGCAATTAAAATTATCGGATATCATCAAGAAACAGATATCCAATTCTATCGGCTTGCCAGACTGGTAGGGGAGACGCAAAGCTCTCCGAGGAAGCAGACCATCTGGCTGCAGGAATGTTGGCAGCTGGATGCCATGCTGTTGTAGCCACAATGTGGTCGATTATGGATCGCCATGGGCCGAAGATCGCAGAAGATTTCTATACTCATCTTATCAGACAAGTGCATGCCAGAGAGGAGTCGGAGGGTTTGAGCGGTGTTGGTGGTGCGCATGCGCTTCACCATGCCACCCAGCAAATCCGAAAGACGCTTGGTGATTCGGAGTCATCCATATTGGTTTGGGTTCCATACGTCCATTTTGGTCTATAGCCTTCCCTCCTTCCATCTTGCTTGATGCATGTGTACTCGTACTCGTACGTGTACGGTTTTCAGCCGATGGTCTTTTTAACAATACATTGTCCGTCTACAACGGCGTCTACAACTTACTGCTGAGTCAAGGTTGTCTCTTGAATAAATAAATAAGTACAGCCCTCTCAAAAACACTTGCGGTCCGCATTTGAACTTACTGCAAACCGAATCGACACGTAGCAGAACAGCAGTATCTTTCAAAATCAAGACGAGGGCGGCTTGTTGGCCCTCTTGGCAATTGCCTGACGACCCATACAATAACCGGAGACTTTCCATGTGCGAACTGGGCGAACAATGGCTCCTCAGAGTGGCACGCTTGAAACGGTCGCGTGCTTCGTGGTGGCATTTGCCTATTATGGCATATTCTATTCTTAAAGCGGTTCAGTTTGATTTTTACGCCCAGTTTTTTTCGGGATTGGGGCCATGGCCTACGAGGTTTATAAACGCGTAGTGCATTAAAATTCGTTTCTAAATCTTCTTGCCCACTTCTCTGGATATTTATCATCGCTTTATTTTGTACGTTGTTTACTCTGATATCCAGAATTCTATCTTCTTACCCGCCTATCGTCTTACAGGGCTCGCTATTTCTCTGAAAATTGCCATCTTCCACGACTCAACATGTCCCAAGTCTTCATCGAATTTGCTGCTGGTGGGCGCACGCCACTCCGGATGCTCTACGAGCGTTACAGTAGGCCATCCCCGACTCCTAGCCTAGAAAGTGGCACAGCAGGCCCATCGCGTCCCGTCCGACCTTTACCCCGCCGTCGCACCCAACCACTCGCACCCCACAGACCTCTCGCTGCCAGTGTGGCACTCCCGTTCGACGGAATAACGAGTTCTGAAGTCCCTCACGATACGTGGTATGCAGGACAGACACCCGTCTTTTCTGAGTCCCCAGTGTCTTGGGATACATGGTATCGACGGCCGCGGATCTCTCAGGACTTGTTGATGGCCTCTTTCCACCCAGATCCAATGGAGGAAGGCCTCGACAGAGGATGTTCTCTGCCACCTGCCGGTACCGCCTTGGACGCCAACGTGTCCTTTCTCCCCTTTGGGCCTCCGCGTAACACAGCTGAGACCGACGAGAACCCACGTGCAACCGCAGGAGTGGCACGGTCAGCTCTGAAGACGATTTTTCTCGCTGCCTCGTTCCCCCATCCCATTGCTGATGCAGACCACATCGAAGAGGCTATAGTCCGCAGCAGAGGTGGCGCAAATGCAGAGGCTGAAGGTCAAGGTAGTGGGCATCTACGGCGCCCTCTGGGGACACTTTTTCTCGCCGAGGATGTTTCAAGAGAAGATGAGGAGGGCTCTGCTAATGACCCAGAGGAAGAACGCGACTGCCATGAAGTGGAAGTACTAGTGCGGCGAGGGGAATATGCCGACCCAGAGGAATGTTACTACTCCGACGACGAATACGATGAATACGGTGGCAGAGAGTCGCGCATCGATCCCACCGCCGAGCAGGGTCATGACGAGGACGAATTTCTCAGAGCGTTGCGTCTTGCTTTTCTCAGGAAGATGGAAAGGGATGCATACCAGGACAAAGACTACTGCAGCAACAATCTGCATGATGGCGTCGAACCGGACAAGGAGAACAGCGAGTACCATTCTGACAAGGAGAACAGCGAGGACCACTCTGACACGGAGAATGGCGGGTACCACTCTGATTCTGACCGCTCGGACAAGGAGAACAGGGCTTGGAATGCTGACTACGACGACTCAGACAAAGAGAATTGCCCCTGTTATCCCGAATCTGACAAGGAGAACGATAAGCCCCCAGCTGCCCTACTGGTCCATGAGCCGGTGGTGGTGGAGGAGGAGGAGAGGGAGGATTCGGATAGTGAGAACCATCCGCCGAGCGAAGAGGCCTCTGCGTCTACGAATTTTCTCAGCACTTTCGTATACCCGACCAGCTCGGGAAGAACGAGTGCTGCTACCTGAGGAAGAAAGGGAGAAGAGCTCGACACAGCCCTTCTTTTTTTAAGCTAAGTACGCCCTCGGGCCGATCTCGGCTATTCGCGACCCTGGCCGCTCATGGGACCTGTAGGGATTCTAACAGACGTCGAAAGACTAATTATTTCACTTTACTGAAGGAGGACACAAACACATAAATGCTATCAGCTATCGGATGGAATACACGGGATCGTTTTCATATGTAATAATGTGCGCTGAATATACACCGTAAAACGACCATTGACAGCTATTTTACACAAATATACTTCTCAATGCTTAGCCGCAGATTTCAATGCCGCTATGAAATCGGTTGAGTTTGCCCTCCATCCGTTAATGCCGGCGTTGAAGTCAACCATCTGAGTGGCTCCGATGGGAGATGTGGTTGCTGATACATCGTCGACGAGGATAACGTCGTATCCTTTGTAATAGGAGCTAATTTTGTAGATGAATAAATGATAGAGCTCCAATAAGGCAGAATCAATACGCACTCGAGTAAGGTTCCCCATACACACTGATCGATATTCACACCGCCGAAGAAGAGGGTTGTCATGCTGTTATCCTGGAGCCACGTTTGCATAGGTGTTCCTGGACCCCACATTCCGGATAGACGGTCTGGTTAAAGTGTGACGTTAAAAACATAGACAGTCAAAGACGACAGCTATTAGGGCACTTTTATTGAGATAGAAATCTGTTCCTTTCGCAACCCCAGACACTTGTTCAGTTAAGAGGGCGCCCCATCTAAACCACAATGAAGTCGAGTGTTAGCAAGCGGAATATGATGCAATCGACGGAGGGCTTACGGTTGGGCATTCCAGCTTCCTCGGACCAACTTTCTCCCTACTTCAATAGTTGTATTCGGTCCGTGTGTTGTCGAAGTTGCAGGAATTGAATGGTCAGACGCCGGAACGACGACCGTTCCCATGTCACTGCCGAAAGAGCTCTGGGAGCTACTGGTGCTCGTAAAACCGTTAATAAAGGCTGGAGGCATGTTGACCACTGTCACATAAGAGCGAGTGAGATCCAATCACAATTATGACACGGATAAGACGACTTACGATCAAATTCAGTTAGGCCCCAGTTCGTCCAGAGGACTGGCATGCCAGCGTTTCTGAAGGCGTGAATGAGATTCACAGTCGCCGCTGGATTCATGCAATTTCAGATAATGAACAACGGCAAAACGCAGATGGACGTACGAACAATAGCCCTTCCTTTTGGATCCCCGTTCAAACTCTCATGCAGGAAGAAATTCTGCATGTCGATGATTACCAGTGCAGTGTTGTTGGGTTGGATTACTATGGGTCCATTGCTGGGCATGGGGAGGGTTATGGCCCCGGTACTGTCGCCGCGCGTCAACTGATTTCATAAAGAAGAGTATCATTATTTTCGGTCATAGCACTCAGAATCCTGAAAACGTACATCCCATCCAGTACTGAGCTTTTTCCAGAAATTGAAGGCATTGCCGAATATGGTAGGATCAGTGGATACACCATTCACAGAAATTACGCTGGGAACGAGGCATGCTAATGAGAAGGCGAGGATTGATCTCATTTTGGGCAAGAGGGTGGCGCAGACTTTGCGTTGAGCGCTCCTTGGAATTTATACCGCCGTCTGAACATGAGGCGGGCCGTCATGAAGCATCAGATGATATCTCCTGGTTGGGCCGGGAATAAATCCGTAGGTATTGTAACGTTAATCGGACGTCTTCGCTTCGTAAAAAATCTTCTGAGAAGTGGAGTGTTGGATGTCTATCTTTTGGTAATTTTACCACATTAAGACGTTCCTCGAGGAGCGCGTGCGAGAAGTTGGATGATTGATTTTCCAGGTGGACGAAGGCAGATTTCTGAGAATAAATAAGTGTGTTGTTAAAGAGATAAGACTCGTGCGATACAGCAGATAAGAACTTGAAGCGAGTGGTACAAGAAGCGAGCACGGGCCGTCGAAGCATCATCCAGGCCAATGGGACATGAGTAAGACCCGGCTGGGCGGAAATCCGTCCTATTTTATCTTTTAATTGAATCTGAGGGATACAAAATCCCATTAAAGCCCTTGTGCATGTTTAGAACCCCATGCGCCATATGCGAAGATAGATCAATGAGCTTGCGAAGAGCAGGTTTGAGACGGTTTGAGATCTTCGGTCAGACATCCCAGAGAAAAACAAACGAGAACGTGAGCGCTTTAGGGCCCAAAGTTCACGAAGAAGAAGCTAGGAGATTGAACAGATAATGCTTGCTTGTAGGTTCTGAAAAAGTTGGAAGATAACCATGATTCGTGGCAGGCAAGACCAGGGCTCTTGGCAAACATATCAAAATATTCTCGGCTGGCGGCCACCGACGCGCGACGATGAGCTCAAAAACACTTCCGGTCAACTTCCAGCTAACCACGATGTGCAACGCAACATTTCAGTAAAGCTTGTGGACCCAAGTTCCTAGCTCCTTCCTGCGATAACAATCACTATTCTGCTTCCGATTCTTGGTTCTGATGCAACTAAATCCAATGCTGTCAGATTCGTGTGCCAAAAACTTCGTATCGGGCTGGACTCAGCATTCAATGTTCAGCAATATTCACCGCTTCAATTAAGGCGAGGACGAACGCCTTTCAATCGCATTTGTCGAGATAAGAACCTCTCGCGTCCCTGGGTATCTTCGAAGGGACGCGCATCACTTCTCGTGGCTGATGGAAGTTCTTGTTGGCGAGGCATAAGTAATGCGTGCGTGTTTCATGATTGCTTTTGAAGGCTCTCATATGCTTACGCCGTCCTGTCATCCACCGACTATCTAGCGGACGATACTATTTTCACTGCTCACTTCTCAGCTGCAGTTTCGTTGCATCTTCTCGAGTTTCAGTGAAGCTGATACCGCGTTGAAATAAACGTTTGCCTATTCCAAGAATCTCATCGATGATGTCGACACTTTGTCCCATTGAGTACGAGGAAATCGTTTGGTGTTGCTTCAACGTATCTCTCCATGGTATTACCCTTCTATGATCGCCATGCACACAGTTACCTAGCCTGAGTATGTCGTAAGTTCGCCTCCAAGTTTCTTGTGTCACGAATGCCAAACTCAAACACTGGATACTACGTAGATTTGTTGGTCAACTCGTCACGTAATGACAGTCATGATCCGGCAGTGCGGGGGTCCTGTTCTTCCAACGCATCCGAAAATTTACGCGGTACGGTCAGAAAATTGAAACACTGCCAAATAGAACATGCTCTCCTGTACGTGTAAAATATGAATTCATATCGACTACGAAAGAGATTGATGCGAAGAATGTAGGAGTTATCCTGAAAACCAAGCTCCTCGTTGTTGAACCTGGGCCTCAACCGCAAGTTCGAAACACGTAATCAATTCATTGCTATGTGAATGTTTCTGCCACGTCTGCTTAGACGTCCCTAGGTCGTTTTCTGGCTTGCTCCCTCGCCTTCTGCATATTTCAGGGCTGGGCTGGATACAAAATGCACGACGAGTGGGCCAAGGAAGAATTTCCAGGTCCCGGAACGTCCAATTCTGGAAAACCGTCTTCCTGCAAATCCATAGCCCGCTGGAGTCAAAGGCCCAGGTGCACTTCTCATCTGAGCGTTCCAGAAATGCTGTCTTCGTACACGAACAATGGGCCACTCGCATCTGAACCGTATTTGTGGCCCTGCGGACAATGCACGAGGCCATACATCCACAAACATGGCCCGCTTTCACGCGTCGTTCGTGGTGGCACATACCTCTTATGGTAAATCTAGATGATGAAGTTGGTTCTTTCTCCTCGATGCACGCGGTGCCGTCCCTTAGGAACCCCTTAACGATATCCTATAAAGACCTGAAGATAGTTCTGGAATCTCTTCTATTGCAACTTTCGCGTTGATTTTTTCTCTGATCAAGTATTGCTCAGGTCGATTTCGCCTCATCCCCCACCCCATTGCTTGGCTTATCGTTTCATTCATCCATTCATCCGAACGCGAACTACCAACAATACCAATTACTCTCATAGCCATGGCAGACGCAACGCCACTTAGCCAGTCGGCAGTCATTATGATGGCTCTTGCGTCTCTTGTATGTTTCAACGCCCAGGAAGCAGGTTCAATCGTGCATCAGCCGAGTGCATTCTGCGAGACGGCGGTTGCGGAGAAGGAGGAAGAAGAGGAAGAAGAATACTTGGGCGAAGAAAAATACTCGGACGACGATGAAGACTGGGACGATGAAAGCTCGGCCGGCGATGAGACTGAATCTGTGTCGTCGCAGGAGTCTGACAACGGCTGTGGCATCGACAATTCTCACTTGGACACTGAACCCGGTCTCCACTCTAATGGGCTGGATGGGCTGGATCTCACATACAACGGCATGCCTCTTTACCTCTATCTATTCCTCAACCCTGAAATAAGGAGCCGGTTTGTTGACGGCGTTGACGGCGAGGAAGCGTACGAGTCAGATGACGAGGAAGACGACGCAGACCGCGACAAACCCAAACGCCTCTTTTATATCGGTGGTTCCGTCGACGGTTCCGACGAGGATGGGTCTGAGAGCGAGTTCGATGCCTATTCCGACGATGACGACCGTTGTGCGGAGGAAGGCCAGCACGCCCAAACAGCCTCTTCCGCTAGTAAATTCAGCCTCTTAGCACCCTCAAACCTTTCCTGCGGGTCCCTCGTCCCTCGTAAATATGATCGGTGGCCTGGCTTCGACAGTGACGACGCCCATTCTGATGATGACGACAGCGCAAGGGAAAACCGTCGCCCGGAAACAGCTTCTTCCGCCAGTAGCTTCAGCCTCTCCGCACCCTCAAATTTGTCTTGCGAGTCTCTCATCCCTTTTAATCGTCGGTGGTGGTGGTCTCGCCACGCCACTGAAGATGAAGACCAGGGTAAAGATGAATCCTCCTCATCTGAAGAGGTCACGGACTACGAAGAGCTCTTAATTCACGGACTACGCGCCATCAACCCGTTATTGGAGACCTTCTATAACATCTTGCCGCCTGTTCTCAGTGCTCGCTCCATCCCTATCGCCCTCCCCATTCACGTCCCGCTCGCAGACGCCCTCGAAATACCCCGCTTATCATTTATCCCAGTCGGAATCTTGCAGCCATTAGATGACGATTATGGCCTCTCCGGTCTGCAGATCGTGCGTTCCGTCGCGCCTCGTGACAGTCGCGGATATGGTTTGAAGGAGCAGAGCCTATGGGTCATGAAGGCTTACCAAGTCTTGTACCCCCGCACCGACGGCGACACGATGGCAGAGCAGAGACATAGGAAGCTGGCCGCTTGCCAAATTTCCGCAGAGATCAAGTCGTACAGGCGTATTTCAGAGGCGCCGGACCAGGACGAGAAAGTGGGATTTGCTTTCTTGCTGACGTGCGAGGCGACGATATCGTTTGGCAATATGAGATGCCTCATCTTGGTATGTTCATGACGGTCCTTTCTGCGTTCTAGGCGCTTACTCCTTTACAGCCCCTTGCTATGAGCGATCTTAGGTCATCATTATCCTGCCTTGATAGGGACGTGCACGTCCCTCGTCTGATGGCACAAATCGTACGTGATCATGTGCTTCTTCCTTGCGAAATTCTGTAGAAACTTATTATTTATTCCAATTCATAGGCGCTAGGGCTTGCGACACTCCACAGCATTGGAATAATCCATTGTGATCTCAAACCGGAGAACGTTCTCCTTGACTATAAATGGAACGTCAAGCTCGCCGATTTCGGTGGAAGTGTCGTTACGGAACAAATGCGTCCTCTTGAACTCCAACAACCATACGCCCGTGACTCCACGGGGACGATAGGATATATAGCTCCGGAGAAATCCTTGTATAGCGAGTCATATGGGATCGAGGTCGATTATTGGTCGCTGGGGTGCGTTTTTTACGAAATGCTTATTGCGGAGGAGCGACCCGACGACGACAATGTAAGCCTTTGTTTCTTGTACTGTGTATTTACGCATTCGCTTAACATCGTTTTGATTCCATGTCATCTCCAGCTCCTCTTCGAGGAAATTAGCCTGGAATCGTGGGTATACAATTTCAGCGATAAGCAGAAGAGGGACGCTAGCCTTCCTGAAGGCATAAGCAAACCTGATCCTGTAGCATCCGCATTGCTCTTTGGGGTAAGCGTCTTATTTGATATGAACGTTGCCCTTGAGCTGAACTCACTTTTAACCTACAGCTCTTGAATCCAAATCCCTCCGAGCGCTACGGAATCCGAGAGCTCCTTTGTCATCCCTATTTCAAGTGGGATGATGATCCTGAGGGAACTTCCGAATTCGATCATATAGAAGAAGGTACGTCCTCTGTTTGCTATCGTTGCATCATGTACGGTATTTCTAACATAGTTCTCAGCTTTTGAGGCAACAGAGTACCCCGTTGAGGATGAAGACTTTAAAAACCTGCGCCCGCGGAGGCGGTTTACCGCAGACCCCATCGATGGCTCCATGTACAACTGGATCAACGCCAGAGGGGCTGGTGCGCCAGGGCCATGGAGGTCTTCTTGAGAGGCTTTCAATTATCCCTCGCGATATACAGTCTTTACGGAATGTGTAAATACGGTATCGTCTTGCATTTTTCTCATGTATTAATGGGTGAAATACCGCAGGTATCACCATGATTATAATAATATTAAAGTATGAATTGACTCTCTATCCCAGTGTTAAATTCGACGGGTCTTAGACGGTGAGTACAACAAGGGAGCGATAGGAAGCCCGCCTCATTGAAGCCATCTCCAAATCGCATATTTTTGAGTCCCTGTGTTCTCGAGACTTGAGATAATGCCGTAAAAAAATGCCTGACTCCATAGAGCCGTCATGCAGGTAAAGCGCTCGCCAATTGCTCGAAATTCAAGGCTTAATACACTGTCCTCATTTCCATCTTTTGTCTGGAAGGCAGGTGTGAGGTCTGCGCATGCCTGATACCATTTCAACATCAACGTGGAAGAAATAGCGCCCCACAACTCCGAAGTGCAATAAGCATATTGTCGAGAATAATGCCTATGAAAATTCTTCTCTTAGATCCAAAGTAAGGATTTCGAATTATGCTCAGACAGCAGGATCTATTGATAAGGCGATATGTTGACGATAAGGATAGTCTCATGAGGGTGGTTGGGCGCCTCGTTGTAACACAGGAAAGAAATATATTTCATCATTATCTACATTATTACGCAGATAATTTACTTCAAGGAATACGAGGCAAGAGAGACAATCTAGAGGAGGGAGAGAGAGATAAACGAGACAAATGACCTTGGTCCTTTGGCCAAATATTTCTCTCCTTGTCTCGTGTCGTTTGCATTTGCCCCGACTCGCTCTCGCCGGCTCTCTTCTCGCCTCGTTTTCGTTGGCTCGCAATGTCAGCATACCGCCTACCTCCCATATCCTTGTTTTGCCCCCAACCTTTCTCCTCAGCGAGGTGGGTCTGGTGGTCAGGTTTGGGCACTAGCTCGCTTGCTATCTTGTCAGTTGTAGGTCAGTCACTGTCCCCCTTGCCATGCATATCATGGGTCCACCAACCCCTTTAAGATCCATTTGGGCCATCTCGGACACTTATGGACAGCCCAAATTTTGGCATACTTCCCATCCTGGAAAGATAATCCATGTTTGTTAGATGTGAACAACGGAAGAATTGATAAAAAAGTACCTCATGCCAAAATACCAGCGTAAAGCGGTAGAAGCGCGTGAGATAGCAGGGGCGGCATGCCGCGAGGGAGCTGAACTCACGCCAGAAATGGGAATGGAAGCCAAGGGAAAGGTGGATTGTGAAGACGAGGACCCGGCCGCAGAGAGAGGGGTGTCGAGTCAGGTGTGGCATATGAAGGGAACAGTGAGAGCAGTTTCGTACGGCCGGTTCTCTTCATTGCGGATGGAAGAAGAGACAGGAGATGAACTTGGCACCTGGAGTGATGCAATAATAGCTGCGTCGACCTGTTGCTCGACGACGAGCCCAGCAGAAGAGGGAAGGGCGGAAAGATGGCGAGGGGTGTTTTGTTGCACGCCCAGCGCTGCAGCAAAGTCGGCCTGGTATCCCTGTTCCTCTTCGTCCTCGAACTGCTGAAATAGAGCGTCCCGGACGCGCTCATCTTGGTCTCGTTGCCTTTCTTTCTCGAGAAAACGGATGGTGGGGAATTGAGTGGTGAAGTTGACGAGCTTGGCAAGAAAGGAAGGTTCGAGAGGGGGCTCGTCAGGTTGAGGTGTCGCGGAAGGCTGGGGTAATTTACTCCGCTGCCTGGTGGAGATTTGAGAGGAGGTGTGGGCATGAAGACTGCAGCCAGCCTGAGAGGGTGACACGATGCAGCATGACTTGCACATCCGGCGTGAGCACTGCAAAGATCCTCACTGACTTTGAGCAGTCTATGGGCGCAGTGAGGGGTATTGACTCTACCCTGAGAGGTGAGGGATTGGGAGGAGAAACAAGATGAAAGCGTAGATGTATGTATGTGAAGCAGGATTGTTCATACCGATGTTGTTGAACTTACGCGCTTAGATAAAGATCAACAATTGATGATTATTTCTCACACGTCACAAGATATATTACAACGTTCGGAAACCTCAGTGGAGGGGAGAGTAGGACCTACGATGGAGGCTCAGGAGTTGTGTCAAGCAATTTCATTGTAGTACTCACCTTGCGTAACAACCATGCCATGATCCCCCGTGAGCCATACGGCTGACATCAAGCTGGATGCCCTTTGGGATAGTCAACATTACTCTAGGAAGATAGAACCGCGGACGGTAACTCGGCGGTACCCAAAAAAGAAGGCGGTCCTGTGGTCCGACTATCCATCCATCACTGCGCATGATTACAGCATCTATGCTGTGACGGGCAAGACTCATGCCAGCATCAATAAACAGTTCAACCGCATTAGAGAGTGCATGTTCTGGGTGTGAGGAGAAGCACACCACTCGCTTCCCGGCCTGAGTAGTCCTGGTGGGTATTGCATACCCATGGTTATATGGGACAGCTTCATCAGCAAACCCGGGGGACGCGGCAGAGTGCTGCCGAGCACTATATAGTGCCATAGTCTCATAGCATAGGGTACCGAATCTGTAGTTGTACATAGCGTTCTCACGTTTATATATAGACGGGGCTGGGCACTATGGCGTGCTATGGATTGCTATGTAGCATCACGTCATCTCTTCACAGCAGTATGCTGGGCTTCCTCTGCAGGGCCTTTTGCACTCAATCATAGCATATTAGACTTGCAGTTCTCTAAATGATAGCTAACAGTGTAGTAATATATTTGAACTACCGAATACATATTTAAATACTAGCCTGCATAGTCAACGCGGCAGCCGTGGGGTTAGTACATCAGTCGAGACCACCAGCGCGCTCATTATTGCGGCACCACTGAGCAACACCGATACGGGTGCGTTCGTGCGGTGTTGGTGTGTTGTTCTGGCTTCGGTGGCCGTTTAGGTGCAGATGGGCCGTGCCAGTGGTCGGTTGAGTGTCGAGCGTCACACATTAGCGCAGAAGAGAAAGGGCGAGGAAATTGCCTCAAGCCCTGCCTGCTGCTGAAAACGGGGGTTGGGGGTTAGCTACATCATACAAAGTGGGTTCCCATGTACCTGGTGGCTCTCCCCTCGTCACCGGGCCCTATCGCGTCGCCGCTGCACTGTTTTGGGGATGTTGGGGGTGTTGTCACGCTGTTTCGGTAGCTGGAGGGGCAGTTTTTGCATGAAAAGTGGATATTGGGGGTTAGCAGCAATGTAGGGGGTGGGTTGCCACTTACCCGGTGGTCTTCTTCCTCTTCTCGTGCCCCTCCGCTCGGGGTACTCGACTCAGACAAGCCCCTGGCGTGAGCCAATGTCTGTGCGACAGGTTTGCATTGCCAGCATGCTTCTGCGCAGTCGCGGTAAGACCGAGGTTGATATTTGCAGGACGGAGTTGTTGCGCCGTCGTCAAACGTGGGACAGGAGGCAGGGCAGGCACGAACGCAGTAGGCGGTGGAGCGAGTGGGCCTGGCATCGGCGTCGCAAGGACCTGGTGAACTGGCTGACGAGGTCTACACACAATCCATTGTCAGTAATGCTATAGCGAGGAATAAAACTGGGAACAGGTTTGGGGTCACTGCATTCGGTGGCCGTGTGGCTTGCCGGTGACCCGCAGTAGCGACGACAAGCCACCGTCATTTGTCGTGCATTTCTGGGGTTCCTCGTGGCTTTCGTAGGGGCGACATGGTGGGCTGGGGCCGAGCTCCACGTCCACAGTGATGGGAGGGGTTCAGCGATGGGTTGTTCAACCAGCTGCGAGAGGCAGAGGCCTTCGTCTCAAGCCACGGGCACGAGATGCAGCTTGGACGGAGGTGGTCAGCAGCCAGTCGGATATGATACGGCGTTGCCGGCAGAGACTGGCGAGAGTTTGGGTCGTCAGTGTGCGAGGAGGTGATGAGAGAGACAACATACATTGGCTGACATGCACTGGGCGTGTGGTGGCTAATTCAGTTCTCCGGTCGATCGAAGGTGGGCGGTGCTGATTTGCGGGTCACTGGCTAGGCATACGAACAAGCTGGGGGATGCAGGCCTAACCTCAGCTCTCCACGTCGTCAGGCTTCGACGTTCTTGACACCATCTCCAGGACCATTAACGAACCTTACGCACACCAATTCTCATCCTTCTTCATCCGTCTATGCCTCAAAACCTATCCTATGGTCGATAACAACAGCGCAAGGTCTTCGAGGGCGAGGAGGAGAGGAGAACACGTACCATGTACCGAGAGATATGGTTGCATGGCAGGAATCTGGGGTTAAATGGGGCGTCAGCAGGAACTGAGGCGATGAGTACGAGCCTTAGTCGTACCTTTGCCATGCAATGGCGCGGTGACGGGTGGTATTTGCCTGACAGGAGAAGCAACGATGTTGATCTTCACTGAGACGTTATTGGGTGTTAACCAAGGTGTAAGGGGGATGGCGACAGACAGGGTAGAGTACAACGGAGGATGAGGTGAATGGCACTCTAGGATGTTGTGGAAGTTGGTGGGCAACTTTGACGGTGGACTGGTGCATGGTGGGAGAAGGAAAGATTGAATTTCGTTTGAGTCCACAAATTTCTATTTGCGGACATCAACATCTCACGTGATAGGACATGAGCATATGCGCGTTGCATGAATTTGTTTACTTGGCGAGAGCCTCTTATTATAATGCTCTGTAGTCAATCTTACGATACTGGAAACGACTGTATAGATATTTGAGTAAGGGGCATAGCATGCTAAAGTGCTACGTAGCGCCCTGTCATTGCTATGGCACTATGGGATACTATGGCCGCAAAAGGAACACTATGACAGGCTATGGGAAAAATCAAGGTTTGCTGATGTTGTTTCCCATCCCCTGAGAATGCAATTGAATTAGCTCATCGGTGTGCCCTTCGAGAGGTGCGCCCAGCTGCTCACCAGGCTTGGCATCCCACACGCGGATTGTGTTGTCTAAAGAACCTGACACGAGGCACTTCCCATCCCCCAAGAATGCGACTGAATTAACCCCGCCGGTGTGCCCCTTGAGAGGTGCGCACAGTTGGTCGCCGGTCTCGGCATCCCACATGCGGATTGTGTTGTCTTCAGAACCTGACACAATGCGCTTTCCATCCCCCGAGAACGCGACTGAATTAACCCTGCCGGTGTGTCCCTCGAGAGGTGCACCCAACTGCTTGCCGGTCTCAGCATCCCAAATGCAGATTGTCTTGTCTTCAGAACCTGACACTATGCGCTTCCCATCTCGTGAGAATGCAACTGAAAAAACCCAGCCGGTGTGCCAATTGAGAGGCACACCCAGCTGCTCACCGATCTCGGCATCCCAAATGCGGATTGTCTTGTCTTCAGAACCTGACACTATGCGCTTCCCGTCTCGTGAGAATGCAACTGAAAAAACCCAGCTGGTGTGCCCATCGAGAGGCACACCCAGCTGCTCGCCGGTCTCAGCATCCCACACGCGGATTGTGTTGTCGAAAGAACCTGACACGATGCGCTTCCCATCCCCCGAGAATGCGACTGAATTAACCCCGCCGGTGTGCCCCTTGAGAGGTGCGCACAGTTGGTCGCCGGTCTCGGCATCCCACATGCGGATTGTGTTGTTGAAAGAACCTGACACGATGCACTTCCCATCCCCCGAGAATGCGACTGAATTAACCCTGCCGGTGTGTCCCTTGAGAGGTGCACCCAACTGCTTGCCGGTCTCAGCATCCCAAATGCAGATTGTCTTGTCACCAGAACCTGACACAATGTGCTTCCCATCCCCCGAGAACACGACTGAATTAACCCAGCTGGTATGTCCCTTGAGAGGCGTGCCCAGCTGCTCACCGATCTCGGCATCCCAAATGCGGATTGTCTTGTCTTCAGAACCTGACACTATGCGCTTCCCATCTCGTGAGAATGCAACTGAAAAAACCCAGCCGGTGTGCCCATCGAGAGGCACACCCAGCTGCTCGCCGGTCTCAGCATCCCACACGCGGATTGTGTTGTCGAAAGAACCTGACACAATGTGCTTCCCATCCCCCGAGAATGCGACTGAATTAACCCCGCCGGTGTGCCCCTTGAGAGGTGCGCACAGTTGGTCGCCGGTCTCGGCATCCCACATGCGGATTGTGTTGTCGAAAGAACCTGACACGATGCGCTTCCCATCCCCTGAGAATGCGACTGAATAAACAAGGGCAGTGTGACCCTTGAGAGGCGCACCCAGCTGCTCGCCGGTCTCGGCATCCCAAATGCAGATTGTCTTGTCACCAGAACCTGACACAATGTGCTTCCCATCTCCCGAGAATGCAACTCAAAAAACCCAGCTGGTGTGCCCAATGAGAGGCGCGCCCAGCTGCTCGCCGGTCTCGGCATCCCAAATGCAGATTGCCTTGTCACCAGAACCTGACACGATGCACTTCCCATCCCCCGAGAATGTGACTGATGTAACCTTGTTGGTGTGTCCACCCAGTGCACCCTGAAGCAATGGCCAGGTCAGCTCTCGGCCAACAGCAACTTGAAGTGTTCGGGTAAACTCTGGAGCAAACTTCATCGACATGATCGACCTTTCCGGTGAAAATGGCACTGCAGACACATATAGGTGTGGGGTACTAAGGGAGATGGCGCCACCAAATTGTCGAACAAATCTTTGCGCATCAGCTGCACTAGCTGAGATATCCTCACTCTCTGCATGTCCCTGGAATGACAACCAGCACCCATAAATGATTGCACGCCCTTGACACCTGGGGGATTTACGCACCTTCACCCACTGAATGACGGACGAAAGCGCATGCGCACATCCATTGATTGTCTTGAGCAAACTGAGGATTTCAATCCAAAATAGCAGTTGTTCGCTTCCAAAAAATGAGTTTACTTTCATTGCGAGTTGTGCGTCGAAGAGTGTTGTCCTCAGATGATTTGTCCAGAAGTGGCAAGAATATGATAGTTCAGGGGACTTGGAGGGATGAGGGCCGATGCTTCGCACGGCAATACGAGGACCCGGTTGGGGTGGTATTGACATTGGTATTGACATTGTACGCAATAGATTAGATTAGATTAGTGTCACGTGTGACCAAAGGCGCATCAATGTAATTCGATTGATTCTCGTCGCTTTTCAATCACACCAGAACTGCCCCGACCGTACGTTTCATCGTTTTCTCTCTTTTCCTCCAGTTTTATGTCATAAAAAGCGAAGTTGACATTCATTTGACTGTGTAGGTACACTTAAAACTTAATCAACGAGCAATCGGATGGGTACCTCGACTCCCATGATTACAGATTATATTACAATTCTCCTCCTTTTGGCTATTGGTAAGTTCCTGGGTCGACTAATGTGTTTGAGAGTTGCTAAACGCAACTACCAGCGATACTACTTGTGTATAATGTACTCCGTGGAGACCAAAAAACGCAGCCTTGTAAGCTAGAATTATATATGATATCTAGGCCGTGGCCTAAAATACGTTATACATAGATGACAGGTTTGCCCCACTTAGGCCGTTGCCTAAGACCATGTAACACACTGTATATAGCATGCCGGATGAGCCGGGGCAGGTTTGCTCACCTTGCAGGGGGCAGGCAATAATAAATATACATCAACAATGCATAGATTTGATGGGCGGGCACAAAATATGGTGCTGCACGTCGTTGGGGGTGCATTTGAGCGCGGGAAAAATTCCATTGGGGTCTATATATATTATTTGATTTATTCCAGGTGTTGCCGCAGGTCGGGGAGGGCGGGAACGGGTGGATGGGCGCGCATGGCTTTGGATGACGGTCCCATTTGGGGCGGGGCTGATGGTAAACAGCTGTCAACTATGGCTGTCCAAATGCACATTTATTCCCACGTGCGCGCCATTTTTGATCGCGCGCGCCAAATGGCTTCAACTCGTTACAGCGGCATTCTTACCACTCAGGCTACCGTGTGTATGTATTTTCTGTGTAGTATAGTTCATATAAATTAGAAAATACTCTGTTTTAACCTACATAAGTGCATCCAGTGTCCTCGAGAATGTCCTTCCCATCCGGGCCGGGCCGTAGCTGGGCCTCTTTAATAGTGACCAGGGGATCACTCGCACAACACAATACTTATGTTAATATCGGGCATAGAGGTATGTCGGGATGCAAATGTGTTATCTTCTGAGTCACTAATGGAACATAGGAGGATTCAATCGACTTCAAGAGGCAGTTGCCTCGGCTGCATTCCATAATTCGGAATTCTGTCAATGCACAGCGCATCGATCCGCTGAAATGTCATCCAAATACGCGCCTCGCGGTCTTGAAGAAGATCATGGAGTGGATTCAGAACAGCGAAGATCGCGACGCATGGATCATGTGGTTGCACGGTGCTGCAGGGGCGGGGAAGTCAGCAATCGCCCAATCTATCGCTGAGCTTTGCATAAAATCAAAACTCTCGATAGCTAGCTTCTTTTTCTTTCGCACAGATTCCACTCGCAATTCTATACAACCGCTCATAGCCATGCTCGCCTATCAGCTGGCTCTTATGTACTTAGTACAATATTGACGAGGAATTGATGGGCCCAGCTACGGCCCGGCGCCCGGATGGGAAGGACATTCTCGAGGACACTGGATGCACTTATGTAGGTTAAAACAGAGTATTTTCTAATTTATATGAACTATACTACACATAAAATACATACACACGGTAGCCTGAGTGGTAAGAATGCCGCTGTAACGAGTTGAGGCCATTTGGCGCGCGCGATCAAAAATGGCGCGCACGTGGGAATAAATGTGCATTTGGACAGCCATAGTCAACAATACAGCAAATGATGTCCGGGGTTGTATTTTGGGTGCCGCTCATCGTCGCGGGCGCTTTTCGGTGGGGAAAAAATACCATTGCGTAGCCCCAATTTTTCTCTATCCAAATCAGCCATTTGCGCGCCCTATGGGGGGCGGGACAGGGTGGATTGCAAAGGATGACTTTGGATGTAGTTCTAAAAATAACCTGGATTTCCGGGAGCGCGTCATTTCAATGACATCATTATATCATTTCATGTTCCTGGTGACCTATTTTTAATTCTAGGTACTCCTAGACCATTTTTAGTCTCAGGCACGTCAGAAACCATATTTCCCCGATCCGAAAATGACGTCGTCCCTCGGAACGGGGCGGGCTGGATGGCGTTCTAAATATGCATGCAGCATTGCCTATGTTTTGACCTCCAGTCTCTTCCCTTCGTAATTTCATTAATATTATTACATAGTTATATTTTACAAGTAAATACAAAACTAATGGTACTATTTTCAAGCTGAAGAGACGTCAGGAAAGGGTGTATGCAGCTTTGGGCCCTCGGATGGCGCTAGGGAACAGCATAGGATGAGTGATATAAATAGATTTCATTAACTTCGAAATGTTTTAATATTCCCTTGGTCTCTATTCACCTGTCCCCTCAATTATATATACTTATTTGTAATCTACAAGTCAATACAAACTTAATGATACCATTTTTATAGAGAAAGGACGGAGTGAAAGGATGGAAGCTGCCTCAGCTCTTTGCGAGCTGGCATAGGATAGGTGCTAAAAATAGATTGCATTAATTTCTAACAGTTTTTGCGTGCTCGTGGCTGCTATTGATTCGTCCCGCCGCTTTTTTATATCTAGATGGAATCCACTCATAAATACAAATCTAATGATGCCCATTTTGTGGGGACATGAGGGCAGGAAGGGGTACAGCAATAGACCATGCAATTTTGCATTACCATTTTCGGTGCTAGTTCGAGGTGCTCACTCTCATAGTTACATGTCGGATAATGGTTAATGAGATATTATAAAGAAAACTACTCATAAAAATATATGTAACGAAAGCTAATGGCACTCTGGGCATCTATCTATTACCCTCGGCCTCCCACTCAGAGCACACGGCGGAGGCTGCGACTCGCGAGCAGGACTCGCCGTGTGCGACTTGCAAGCACAGGCTACAAACGTCGCAGCCGCCGCCATGTGCTCGCGAGCATACTACCTACGCCTTTGCCATTACCTCGCCTTGATCCTACCCCATGTCCCTGCCCCGTCTCGCATCGCCTGCATCGTATTGCCGGCCCCTCGTCCTGTCCTTGCGTCACTTGTCGTCGTTGCAGCAGTGGCGGGCCTCATCGTTACAGCTGCAGCCGGAGCGGCGACGTTTTTGTTGGAGGGGAAGCCGTGTCGGGTGATGCTGCGGCGGTAGCGGCAGCGTCGTCGACTCGGCGCTGGTGCACCCACGGTCGGGGTGTCGTTGCCACACCCGGTGCGTTGTGGTGTCGGACTCGTGTTGTGTTCGTCGCATGGCGTCATGGTGGCGTCGTCGTTGCACGGTGTCGCGGTGACGTCTTCGTTGCCCGCGGCGGCGAGCTGCAGCGGCGTGCGCCGTTTCGTTGTTGTGCCATTGCGTTGTCGTGCGGCGTGCGTGCCTCCGCCCACTTCACCTGCCTTGCGCCACCCATTTTGCCCCGTCGGTGAGTCGTGGTGGGGGGAATAGTGCAGACGCCGGTGCGTCGTCGTCATTGCAGCAGCGGTGGCAGCCTGCTCGCTGCGGCGTCGTCGTCGTAGCACCTGGTCACCTCGCCCACCTGCCTGCCCCCATCCCCACCGTCATCGCTGCCTAGCCGCCTCGCTTCTGTCGTCGTACCGTTGGATGTGCCAGCCCACATCCTCGTTGGAGGGAGGGGTTCGCGCTGGTGAGGAGGTGGAATGTCGAGGGAGATGGTGGTTGAGAGTGAGCAATCAACCAATCGATCACCCATCGATCGAGTCATGTGCTCGCGTGACAGATGTGACAACTCGCCTGTTTAAGGCAAGGCGGGATCGCGCCTCTGGCCGTCGGGCAGTAGTCGGGCGGGGCGCACATTGCAGCAAAGCATTTCCGGACGTCGGAAATATTACTAATAGATATGTAGATAGTAATTGCGCTAGTCTACGACAATTCAGATCGAAATCTCAGATTTCAAAGCAGGAACCGACTCTCATCTCAGTTATTGGGTGGAACGTGGTGATTTCGGGACTCTCAAGGTAAACAATTGCTATTTCATCTTATTGAAATGACATTAAATTCAAAATTACTTGAGAAAAGTCTCTTTGGAATCATATATAAATAATGTAGATAGTCTATGAGGTAGTAAGGCAATGTAGAAGAACATAACTTCAAAATATCGTCTCGAGGGCACAATTGATGTAAGATTGTCCACTCGTCTCATGCCTTAGTTGACGGCGAAACATGTAGCATTCCGCACAATCCAATAAAAATCTAGGAAAGGTAAGAATTAACATTTAATATCATTCTTCTTCTAAACTAGAGCTCTCAACGAGCCATCGAGACATCTTTGGGTGCATTAAAGGTGAGATGCAAGACCTCAGCAGCCCCGAAATCACCACCCTCACAGCCGAACTTAAATGCAGCCCGATAGACATTACTCAATTTGCTCGGACATTAAGAAAAATAAAAGAAATTCTATTCACAAGATATACCATTAATAATATACATATGTTCTAATGATTTATGTGCTTTCCGAGACGTCGCGAGCGATGAGGAGGTGTAGAGGGAGAGGTCGGACCGCTCGTCCCAGCCAATCAAATCGGTTTCGGCTTTCCCCGAAACGTGATTATTCTCAACCACGGTTGATCTCTGCCCATCACTGCGCCGCTACCAACCGCCTGCCCCTCCCCTCGCCCGAGGGATGTGGGTTGATTTGTCCACCTCAACGACGGCCGTATGGGGACAGGGAATGAGAAGGGGGGACCCAAGGAGTGGGAGGCCCACGCAGTACGTCCTGTATGCAATCGCGATAATGAATGTTATCGCGATTGCATATTTCTACTTGCTCCTCTTTCGGGTCTCGACCATACTCATTCAACCCCCCACCCACAGGCTATGCGAGGAGACGACGAACTTTGGTTCGTCGTCTCCTCAGATTCGAACGTCGCAGACGACGTTCGAATCTGCGCTTGGACCTCACCACGACGGCCTTACACCACGGCACGCCATGTCCGCAGCGCCATTCGGCGTCACCAGCCCAGCCGACTGGGCTGTCCCTGCGCACCCCAGCTTGTGCCTTGTCAACTCCCCACCCACCTCGTTGACCGTGCACAGGCATACAACATCGCAACCGCCTCCCCCGCGCCACGACCATCCACGGGCGCACCATGCTGCTCTGATACGACGAGGACGATGAGGCGAAGCGCCACCACCAGCACCACTGGTGCTTCGACACGGCGAGGACGGCCAGGCGAAGCACTGCCAGCACCATCACCACTGGTGCTTCGATACGACGAGGACAGTGAAGCAAAGCAGCAGCAGCGTCTCTGCTGCTTCCCTACGACGAGGACGACGAAGCGAACCGACATCAACAGCACTACTGGTGCTTCGAGACGACGAGGACGATGAGGCGAACCGCCGGCGGCCGCAGCACTGGTGCCATCGTCCACGGGTGCACGAAATCGCCGCCGCCGCCATACCAGTCACCAGCCCTGTCTGCTGCGCCATTTGACGTCACCAACCCTGAGCCAAATAGGCTGCGACGACGCAACCCAGCCTGCGCCCTGTCAACGCAACCGCCCACCTCGTCAACCAGCCACGGGCGTACGACATCCCTACCGCCTTGATCAACGCAGGCAATGCGTTTTCGCTCTGCCAGCCGCCCTCCCACTGCCCATTCGACTTCCACCAGCGCCCTTTGCTATACCCACAGGCCAAAGGAGGGACGACGGGCTTCGTCGTCCCTCCTTGACTTTGAACGTCGTCTGTACGACGTTCAAAGTCTCTTTTCATCCGCCGCGATCGTCTAACTGCATCCAAGGTAAATGTGGGGCATGCAGCGGGAGAGTGGGAGGCGGGGATGATAGATAGATGCCCAGAGTGCCATTTAGCGCACTCTGGGCATTTGTTATATACTTTCTGTAGTAATTTTTTGTATACTCCATTAACAATTAACACGCACATGTAACTACAAGAGTGAGCGGCTAGAATGAGCACCAAGAATGGTAACGCAAAATTACTTGCATTATGTCTTTTTTTGGTACCCTTGCCCGCTATCATTCCCGGATAAAATTGGTATCAATGGATTTGTATTTATGAGTAGATTCCAGCCAGATACAAAAAAGCGGCGGGACGAATGAAGAGCAGCCACAAGAATGCAAAATCTGTTAGAGATTGATCAAATCTATTTTTAGCGCCCATCTGATGCCTGCTCGCAAAGAGCTGAAGCTGCCTCCGTCCTTTTCCTTCCGCATTTGCCTACAAAAATGGTGTCATTCAGTCTGTATTTACTTGCAGATTATGGATATGTATATAGAAATGAGGGGGCATGTGAATAGAGGCCAAGGGAATGGAAAAAAAAACATTTCGGAGTTTTTGAATTCTATTTATATCACTCATCCTACTGTAGCGCCCATCTGAGAACCCAAAGATGCATCCATCCTTTCCTGACCTCTCTTAAGCATATAAGTAGTACTATATATTAGCTTTGCATTTACTTGTGGAATACAACCATATAGTAATACCAATGAAATTACAAAGGGAAGAGCGCCTGGAGGTCAAAATGTATGGCCATCCATATTTAGAAAGCCATCAAGAGCTATTCCGCTCCGCCATACCCCGTTCCGAGTGCACGGCCTCTCACTAAAAATAGTGTAGAAGTGCCCGGAATTAAAAATAGATCGCCAGGAACATGAAATCATAGAATGATGTCATTGAAATGACGCGCTCCCGGAAATCCAGGTTATTTTTAGAACTACATCCAAAGTCATCCTTTGCAATCCACCCCGTCCCGCCCCCCATAGGGCGCGCAAATGACGGATTGGGATAGAGAAAAATCAGGGCTATGCAATGGTTTTTTTCCCGTGCCCAGAAGCGCCCGCGACGATGAGCAACACCCAAAATACAACCCCGGACATCATTTGCTGCATTGTTGACAGCTGTTTACCATCAGCACCACCCCAAATGGGACCGTCATCCAAAGCCATGCGCGCCAATCCACCCGCTCCCGCCCTCTCAGACGTGCGGAAACACCTAGAATAAATCAAATAATATATATAGACCCCAACGGAATTTTTCCCGCGCTCAAATGCGCCCCCAACGACGTGCAGCACCATATTTTGTGCCCGCCCATCAAATCTATGCATTGTTGATGTGTATTTACTATTACCCGCCGCCTGCAAGGTGAGCAAAACCTGCCCCGGCTCATCCGGCATGTATATACAGTGTGTTACATGGTCTTAGGCAACGGCCTAAGTGGGGCAAACCTGTCATCTATGTATAACGTATTTTAGGCCACAGCCTAGGTATCATACATGATACCAGCTACTACAGGTGAAAAACGAACAACGGGTCCGATGGGATGCAGGGGGGACAAGGAGGACGAGATGGGGGACAGGGAGGACGAGGTGGGGGACAGGGAGGACGAGATCGGCCTGCGCGTCGTTGTGAGTCTTCCATCCACTCTACGAATCGACGAATCGAACAAACTTGCCATTTCAGTACGGTTTGAGAGCCCCCCCCCTCCGTATACGCCTTGAATGTTGTTCGTAGTATATGTTAGTTTTGCGGGAACATCGCAATCTTCAGTCCGCGATTTTGAAAGCCGAACTAAGTTGAGATCACGGGCAACGATTACAGAAAAACGTACTCCCTCACCGCTTCCTTCTTCAGTGCCATCCACGACCACACGGCCCACATTCCATTCGCGGAGTACGAACGCAAATCCAAATCGATGGGTACTCCGTGTCACAGCTACCAAGAGCGGCGTATGACTAGCCACCGAGAAGTGTTGTTGGAGGTGGTCTTCTTCAGGCACGGCGGCAACATGCTCTCCACTTTCTCGAAGGCTGTGAGTTGACGGGCGACGAGGGCTGCGAAAAACGCACAGCTGTGAGTTCTCGTCTGTCGCTGCATACGAAACGGGGTACTTATAAGTCTGCACATGCCTATTCCCACTCGGCATTCAACTATATGGACAGTGGCCTCGACTACCTCGAAACCACGGCGGACCCGAAGTGTGTACACATAGCCCGAAGGACAGCAAGCGGCACCGACGTCGGATGTGCGTTCACCCGTTGGTACACGGTTGCAGAGGCGGCGTTCCACGGACAATCCAGGCGCTGTTTGTTGCGGTCAGAGTCACGAACAGCATGGGATGGAGTAGACCGCTTACAAGGCGGTATGGTGCCTCAGACATGCAGCGTCAGCGAGAAATGAGAGTGAATGTCGGGTCTGAATATCGATGGACGACGGGTAAAGGATATGTGGGAGACGATATCCCGCTCAAGAACAAGCTCTAGTCACTCTCTACGAACTTATCCCGTGCCGTGATTCGTGTCCTACATGCCATCGCTTCACAAATCGACACCCTCTTCTCACCTCCAGACACACCGCGCACCATGGCATCCCCCACCAGCGTGTTCTTCGCGTGCTGCAGCCCAAAAGGGCTCAACAACACCTCCGTGACACGCTCCTCGTACTCTTCTCTCGACTCGCCCCCGACGCGGTTGTGCGCGAACCGGACGGTCTGTGCGACTGTGAGAATGGGAAGTGGATATCGGCCTCAGGGACATATTGTATGTCGCCGCGGAAATATTTGGTGATGTCGGCTGGCGTGAGGACGTCGTAGTGCACCTCTCCGTGCATGGCATCTTCTCTTCTGTCGGTTAGAGATTTTAAAAGTGTGCTGCATCCGGAGGCCGTCCCAGAACGACTGCGCATATGGAAAGATTCAGGTTCTGTGAGTGTACAGGGAAGATTCGCTTACGCAGCATTTCGCCTGGGCGGACGACGCCTTCGAAGCCCGTTATGAGGTCGCGGATGGGTGGATGGCGAACTTTCTTGACATAACCAACGAGGTTGAGAGGGTTGGTTGCGGATCCGATGGTTTCCTGGTGGGAGGCTGTCGCTCCAAGCCCTACAACGCGTAGGTCTGGGGGACTTGGCAATCCTAATGGGGGTTTTTAGGTTTAAATATTGTGTGTGTGGGGGAAACGGATTTGAGTGCTTACCGACACTAACGTTCAACGATGTAGCTAAAACGATGACAGGAGGATAACGGCTGTGGGCCAGCGTCAATTCCTCCTTCGCCCATCTTGTTAGTCCAGCATGAACAAGCTTGTCCGTTTCCTGCACATCTCACTACTATGAATATTTAACGCGCATTGTGGACACTCAAACTACGCACCTGAAGCTGGGCAAGCATGTCCACCAATCAACTGCAAACGGTATCATCTGTGCTACTCGTTATCAAATTGTAAGCATTGTGCGTTCCCACCATCTGTATTGCGTATATGGGATACGTACGTCCAGCAGCAGATAATGGTGTCTTCAGAACAAGCAGATGGTTTGATCTTGTATCCCAGAGCAAAATATGGCCGGAGTATGTTCCTCGAAGATCAGGTTTGCATCGAAGGGCGAAAACGTGATGGAAAATTAGACTAAACCGTAAGATTAGCATGGTAATCAGGGCATGAAGGAAGAGGCGCTAACCTGTGAGTGAAAGATGAACTCGGAGCGTTCAAGCATATGCAAATTCCACATGCGACAATACCGTCTGCCTTGGCTCATTCAAGGCCGCTGGATTCTTGTTGTAAGACGCAACGCTCAATTTTGGGTACTGGAATAAGGTTAGGGTAAAATGTAAGATACCAAAACATATTTGACTCACTTTTGGCGACCAATCAATGTCCGTTATTGAACGGTTTTTAACATTTCGTTCCTCCCAGAATTCGGAAATGCGCTTCATGCATTTGCGTCCCGAGTCATCCCTAATTTAAAAGTTGGAATTAAAATTATGTTGATGAATAGGTGTATATTCACCCGCCTGAATAGAATTCAGAAATGGGACATTGCTTAAGGAAACAAAGATGTTAAGCATTAAAATGTCGTTGCAGGGGCAGAAAGACACTTACATACCTGTTATCTATGAAGACTGCAAAATATTCAGGAATCGTCCATCGATGTTGATTAAAATACACGAAGAATTGGATGGTCGACAAGTTAGGGGGAGTATCAACATTTCGCGAAATGCAACATGCAGAAGGGCCAATATCTATGTTCTTCTTGTACGTGGACATTTCAGCTTCGTGGACCTTGTCCAGTAACACCTTTACATTGGAGGATCGTAGTTGGACATCGGCAGAGAGGAAAACACTTCAGAGGAGAAAGTGGAACGAGGTGGAGCGAAGAAGGGATTGCAGGTTTTTAAAGGCTCACTTGATCAGATGTTTGAAAGAGCCGCGATCGTATCCTGCCACAACTATGTGGAAGTGTCCCTGTCCGAAGGAATCAATAATTGTAAAGGCGTCGCCACAATAGATGAAGAAATTTTGCGTAGGAAACAATAAAACAGTGAAAGTGTTGATGTCCGTATGGAAGTCGTCAATGAAATGCAACGACTCGAGGCTGATTTATGACGTCTCTGCTGCCAATATCTGTTGATGAGCATCTCCATCACTTTGCAGGAGATATAGGAAGACAGAACTGAAAGATGAATCAGAGTTAACATGCCTGCAAAATGAAAGAAAGGAAGTAGGACGAGAAGCCGTGGACAATTTATAATTTCAAACAAACAGAAGATTGAACCATTCTGAAGAAATGTCTTCAGGTTCCCAGCCAGGCAAACAAGAGTAGACTTTGTGAGTGCACCGGTGTGGTAGATTTGCTCCAGGTTCTGGCGGATGGTGTGATGATAAACAAGAGACAAGCAGGGGCGCACATCGATAAGGGGAAAAAGGCTGTGCATGGTGAGACAAACAGGCGTGAGAAGGAGAAGCAGAGTTATATAATCATAAAAGATGTTGACACAACTGTGATTTGTCAACGTGTCTTCAAGTGGACATGATGACATATCGTAATTGCATAAGCATAGGTATGTTTATGTAGTCGTGTTTTTATCTGGCATAGATGGCAATAATTGCAACCTTCGGTTCACCCGTCAATGAGCACACATTTAACCAAGTGGGGTCAGACACTTGCCTGATGTGAGCTTCCTTTTTGCAGGATGAACGAGTCGTCATGCCGTCATGAAACCAGACATCTCCCTGGTTATCAACGATGCGAGAAATGAAGTGTCCTTGTCCAGAGTAGATTATTCCTCTGAGACGGTATGCATATTCGATTTCCTCTGCACGATAATCCAGTTGTTCATTTATAATGCATCCCTCAAGGTTGATATTAATCCTTAGAAAAATAAGGTAGGGCATGCGCTGCATGTTAACGGAGACATCTAGATTATACGCAAAGCCATCTTGGAAGCAGGTGGGACACATGTGCTTTGTGCGTTTCTGGGCATCCGGGAGTGCCCATCCAAAGAATGTTGATAACCGCTGAGATCCAGAGTTCTGCAGATGCATGTTTCGTGGATAAAGAGCCGTATACTTGCCGAAAGAAATCAAAGGTGAAGTATATTCGCAGTCTGCATTACTACAACGTAAAATCGTCGCACCACAAACTCTGCCAGCGTTCAGTAAATCTTCACAAAGGTAATCGATCGATGTATACTGTTGACCTGCTGGATAACGGTCAGGGTGCAACTCTTTCAAGAAACGTCGAGTAGCATTTCGGGCTAGTTCGATAGGTTGTTGCCTATTGGATGTTTTTCCAAATTCATCGGATAGTCGGGACATGAACGGTGAAATGTCACCGAAACGTCGGGACCAGTCTTCTGAAGAATTTGACCATACGTTGTACAGGACGGTAAAGACTGAATCATAAGCGCAGCTGTAATTAACATTATCCCATATGAGACCAAGGGGTGACGAGGAGTGAACTTGGTTGTCAGGAGCCGGAACTGAAAGCTTTGGGATTTTTTTGAGGGGAGGGGTGTCTTTCGCTGGACGTTTCAGTTTTTTCTTCGGATTTACGACACCTCTCGCAAGAGTGGCAGCATTTATATTAAGATCCCATGTTGCATCCTCTTCTTCATCCATCAATACTTTTTCTCCTGGTGCGTACTTGAGTTGCGGGTGCCATTGTTGATCGCCAGGCTTTCCTTCTTTCCACAGATAAAAGGCACGTATAGTCGGATTTCTCAATGGACCAAATATTTTTTCGGGTAGGATACCTTCATATCTCAGGCATGTTATCTCGTCGAGAGTGTTCAATTCTCGGAATTCTTGCCTAAGCCAGCCCTTGTTCGACAACCCTGCAGTAATGATGCTTGACTCAAAGTTTCTGATAATTATTGTTCCGGCAGCACTACTGCTTCTGGACAAAGAAGTGTAGATGGAGAAATGACTGTTGCTATCAGCAATGTCAACGACATTGATAACACGGGTCTTGCCCTGCGACGTATAGTCCGTAATGGCGAAATTGGGTAAGATCGACACCTGCTGACGTTGCACTGTTATTTCGTGATCACTTCTCAGGCGGCACTTCACCTTAGTCGTCATCCGACACAAGGGCACGTTATTCGTTGGAAGACCCGGAATATTTATCTCTTTTGGGGGATTCACAAGTCTGACGAATAGTGTCTCCAGCACCTGTTGACCATGAGGACCTTCGCATGCATTCCATCCGACGACAACGGCATCTTGTCCTTTGGTGATGCATAATTCAGTTGCTTCGTTGTAACGGATGATAACGGGCATCCCGACACATAGAGAAAGTTTGGCGGGAATGTTTTTGGAATTAGTATGTGGACTGCACATCCAAAGCATTTCCTGATCTTCTTGCGATACGAACCTGGGCGCTTTGGATGACTTTTTTCCATTCGGGTTTCTATCTTTTTGTTTTCTACCTGGTGCATTTGAAGAGGCGAGTTTGTCGATCGAATAAAAATGATGTAGTTGAAGACCATGTTGGTCAGCAAAGCGCTGGCATCCTTCCTCGTTAATACGATCCTTGGTTTTGTTATATCTCGTTATTATGGAGACATCACGAATGTCAATCTCTTCCTTCAGAAGAGCCATTCCCTCGCTTGGTTTAATAATACGAGATTCAAGAAAGGCGATGTCGTCTTCAGTACAAGCGGCATAACGCATGTTTTCTAGAGCGATGCGCAATTTATTATCCTCCTCCGATTGAGTTCGCTGTCGCATATTTTGTTTTAAAATAACCACAGTAGTAAATTGGTGCCACAGGATCTTCCCCATTGTATTTTGTTGATCGCGGATATCATGGTTAACCTCTTGAAATTTGTATACATTGTTGGAGTAGAGCGGAGTAGCTGCAATTGGAGGGAGCTGCGCGAAGTCTCCTGCGACGATTATATTTATTCCGCCGAATGGTACGTGATGTACATTCCTGATTTGCGCTAGACGAGCACTGATAGCATACAAATCACTACACGACACCATGGATATTTCATCAAGGAATATATATTGGACGCCTTGCAATCGATCTCTTGCCTGATTGATAATCGAGGATTCATTTCTGATGTACTCCTCATCTGATTCATCAGTACTGCATATTCCTAAAGCTCGATGATAAGTTGTACCATTGATCAGCGCTGCGGCGGTGCCTGTCGGGGCAAGGACAATGAAGCGATGATTTTCGTTTCTTCTTCCGAACATATGGATTAGGGCTTTAATAACCTGAGTCTTTCCCGTGCCTCCCATTCCTCCTAGATACATACGAAGCAGGTCAGGAGCTAGGGATGTGGCATGATTTGATATTATTCTGAACGCTCGTTCTTGTTCTTCATTGAGCGAGAATAAGGTCACTGTTTCATCAAGGATGTCTTGAGATTTTTTCGATTCTGCACGAAAATTTCTCAAAAAATATGCTGGTGTTAATAGACTGATAAGCGTGTTTGGTCCTTTGCTGTTGATCTGGCAATCTGTATCTGAAGCGTTGTTTAAGGGCGAATAACCCGACAGCTTTTCGCGGAATATTTTATTGCATAAATCTTTGACGGCTGCAGACCATCTGCTGGGTGGAAGATGCTCCGCTGGGGCGAAACGTGGTTCTGCAATGTATCGGCCGTGTACTTTTCGTGCCAGCCATCCGATTTGTTTTAACATAGTTGACGTCTTTTTCATGAAACTTAAATCTTTGAGGTATTGTCTTCCTTCAATATTTTTATCGCTGAAATCTTTGCTAGCATCGTCGCAGTGGAAGCCTTCTTCATCTTCTTCGTCTGTGTCACCGTCATTCACCCAGGGACCTCTTGTACCCATTTCCGTAGACCTTTCTTGTTTCATTCGCTTCGCATGGAAATCATCGCGTGCATCAAGGCATTCATACCGAAGGTTAAAGTTCAGCATAACGCGTCTCTGCAGGTCTGAGAACTGGTAGTTGGCAAATGCATCCTCCCAGGTCTGTCCGTCTTCTTTCAGGCAACCACCATCCCGCCATGGACGGAACAGTGTCAGCATCGTACAACAGTAGTATTCTCGGTCGCCTTGGTCACATCTTGGCAATGAACCTCCGATGAAGTTGGGCACCCGGGTGGTTTTGCGTTCTGGATGATATGTTACGGCGTGAGTCTGTCTAAGTGGATGACCAGGCTTAAAGAGAAATTGTTTTGATTTACTCGACATCCCATTAGCTTCGGCACCCAGGAGAGTATCGAGCTCTTTTTTACTGCCCCGCCTACGTTCACAAGTCTGAATCCATTCATAGAGGGACAAGGAACTGAGTACATCTGGCCGAAGTCTGTAGTCATCTACGTTTGTTGTCCCAACGTAGCTATCATTTTGACGACCAAGGAGTACTTTTTCTTCTGGGAGGGGGTCATTGTCGGTCGTGATATTTTCATCTGAAACAGCAGCCGAAATGTTCATGTCAGGCTGATTAGCTTCATGCGTATCTTTTGCTTTGCTCGAGATATCGTCATGGGAAGGATATTGGGTGCTCGTTTCGCGATTCCAGAACCTACGCACATGACTGACATAATTCCTCCAGGAGAAAACGACGAAGGAATGACCGGTGTAGTGATCAGGATTCCCCAGTAAGTACATTGCTGCCATCGGAGATCCTATCTCAAGTTTTGAGGTCAAATTATTAACCAATTGTAAGATGAGGCGTCGGGCGCTGTTATCAGAATCTACGTCAGGATTTCTCTGAAAAACGTCGTACATTGACGAAAATACTTGGTGCGACTTCAATGCAGGTTTAGTGATATAATCTGAAATATAAGAAACAATGGCCTTGATAGAAGTCCCAGACAAGAGACTCGTGGTGTCCGTGTTGCATCGCATAAGATAGGCCACGGAGGGCGTGAAAGTATTCATCATAGGTTCCAGTTTCTTCATAAGGACATGACCATCATTGCTGTCTACCATTGTTTCAGGAACTACAGGGCGGGGGAAGCGAGCTCGACAATTGCCAAACTTGTCGAGACAACCTTTACGTCCATTAACGCGCTTTTGTTTCGAAGACACTGGCTGAGGATTAACATCGCCTGGCGGAGAGGAGTCATTGACAGATCCTGCCATTGCACAGCGATGAACGTTGGACCTTACAAGAAGATCGTCGATTGTCCGTCTAAAGCTCACCCACCATGATGCGGATGCCTGACAAGTCTGACACGTGATTTCACAGGATTCATAACAAGGTTCTGGCGCAGGTTCTGGCAGAGTCAAGGTTGGATCTTTATATTGACGATCCTTTGGCGAAGTGGAGTTATCCTCCCGAAGAATCCCATGTATGCCTATAGGATATTCGGTTTGGTTTGGCAAAGACGCTTGGACATTTTCCAACGTGTCTGTGAAAAGTTCTCCTTGATGACAACTTTCTAGGTATGCTATCAAGTCTTTTTGAAAAGCTGAATCTCCAGACAGAAGTCGATTACGGATTTCTTGCGGACTCAGGGCACCTTCAATCCAGAGGAGCATGTGTAAGTGAAGGGTGAGACGACCCTGCTGTTCGACGGTACCATAGTACGCCGCAGTTTTCCCGTACAAGCCGAGATGGTCTTGATCAACACCTAGGACATGTTTTATGAAAGATTTTACCATTAAGTCAAAAAAACGAGCTGCAGCAACAGGATTAGATGCATTCAGACGATTGCGATTGGCCGATGATTTAATCTCGGGAGTGAAACGTTCTCCCGTATCTGCAAAATACAGACTTATCGGATGTCTGTTGTCTGCAGGAGAAAGGGTGATGAACCACGATGGAGCACCTTTGAACGATATCAACGACCATATTTCATTTCTCATGTACTTCTTAGTCGTCAACGAACCATTGACATGGCCCCCAACATAATCTAAATCATCCAAAATGGTGAAACACGCTTTCTCGACTTCAGTCTCAGGTTTAACATGCTCACCTTTGAGTAAACGATCGGTAACATTTTTCAAGACCTCTTTGTCTATATTCGACAACCGATCAACGACAGCTGCAAAATTTTGGCGTTTTGTCATCAAGAAGCTGCTTGTTATGCCGCTTTTGAGCTGTTCATGGTTGAAAGCAACAATCGGGAAATAAAGATCCGTTTGGAAGCGTTTATCGTGATACATGAGGAGCCTTTTCTTGTGCTCTGTTTCTGAAATCTTACGCTTGAACGACTCTTGCCCGATTCCTCCATATCCATATGGAAAGAGCCAGGGAAACATCTGAGGATACAATTGTGGGTTGTCATACATCGACTGAGGAGTGCTATCATGACCAATACCAAGGGTAAGTCCGCCGGATTCAAGGTGACGCAACGCTTTTGCTTTCAATGCATTGATGGAAAGTGTTGAATACTCTTGACCTGTAAGGCCGTGAACTACAAAAGGACATTGACCTTCTTCGGTTCCAGGCTCATCTTCGTCATGGTGAACGCTGGTAGCCAGCGGGGGTACAATGGGCTTGCTGGGTTCCGTCTTCTTGAAGGAAACATTAACCGGGACGCCAAGAAGAGGATATGTATTTAGATTTTCTTTTGATATTTGGAGGTCGAAATAGTCTCTATGATTTAACTTCAACCAGTCAAGCGCCTTGGATACCTTTTCCCTTCTCACCAACATAGGCGTGCGTTTGAAATCTTCGTCGGTCGGGGGAGAACTACCAGTATAAATAAATGCAAGAACCTCGTTCATTTCTTCGCGAGTTGGTGGGAGCGTATGATATACAAGAACCGTCGGATTAGCGAAAGCAATAGCATTCGCAATCATTTTTGCACGACCCGAGGAAACTCTCATGACGCATCGATTGTGTCGCACTCTAGTAATTATCATGCGCTCAGCAAAAGTCAGATCTTTTAGTTCATCAGGTATCATCCCTATCCAGAGGCCATTACACAGGGCAAATTTCGGAACCTTGTTCTTGAGAAGTGACTCTTCACAAGTATTACAGATGCGTCGACAAGAAGGATCAATAATGGGACCAGTTAGATCAGATATTGGATCGATTTCGGCCTTTCTCTCAGCACGACTCACGCCATCTTTACACAGTAGGTTGAGGTCAGCACTCGAGCTTCTGAGTGGAATTAGACTTTTCAAAGGACAGAGTTGGCCGCACACGGCACAGCCTGATTCCTCGAATTCCGAGGGGCTTGAATCATGACAGAAATTATTAATTATTTGCCGTATGAGTGAGAGGCTGGGCGGCTGTGGTGGAAATTCCGGCACATCAACGTCCATCTTGTCTGACTGGGGAGAATTTTTGTGTGTGGATTTCGGCACTCTGCGTTTTTTCTCAGCTTCTTTCAACTCATTGTTGGTAAAGAAGTTGAAAAAAGAAAAGTATTTATCACATGTGTCACAGTGATGATCTTCTAGGATTCGAGATATTATTTTCTTTGAGTCTCTTTTACGAAGCTGCATGTTATGCAGCAAGGCGAGATCCTGGAGTTCAGGAACAGAGATAAGATCAACCAGATGGTGCAAAGGTAGTTTGAAAGGGACAGCATCTTTATGTTTGTCTTCGGACAAGAATTCAGAAATTTTATCGACATGGACATACTCGACAAACCGAAATTCTAGAGCATTGAAGTCAAGCCAGTCGTAATCTCGGAAAACATAATCTTTCAAGATGCTTCCTTTCATAGTCTTCTTTCCACCTCCCCATTTCAAGGAAGGATCATTAGGACTACGGCCATAGGAGCTTTCAACAGGCGGATGATCCTCTGCAACGTTGGTAGGTGCAGAGGATGAAAAGGCAGACACGATAGAAGATGCTGACATTCGAACATATTCTATCCACAGCGGACATGGGCTCATATCAGACAGGAAGTGTTTCAGCTCAGCGCAAAACAAGACGGAATGAAGTCGCACAAGAAAGGCCTTAAAATCATGTCTCCGTAGGTAATTCCGTCTCGCATAGAGCCCGACAAGTTTTGACAGATAGCGTGACCAACACCGCGGTGTGAAACGAGTACATGTTGATAGGTGAGAACGATCTAGTGTGTGGAGTCTCCGACTGCGGGACTCAGCGCGTCGACGTGTAAAGGGGTGTTTAGTACGATTTCCATTTCTATCATAAGATAAAGCAAGGCTAGTACCGTGAGGAGTGATGCAGGATTCAATGAGAGCAACGCAAGGTTGGTCGACGTAGATTGGCAACGTAGAATCATTGAGACAAGACATAGGGGTCATTATACCCAACCATGGACGTAGGCCGTAGACATTAACACACCTGTAGCAGCTGGGGTCATGTATGATACCTAGGCCGTGGCCTAAAATAGGGTATACATAGATGACAGGTTTGCCCCACTTAGGCCGTTGCCTAAGACCATGTAATACACTGTATATAGCATGCCGGATGAGCCGGGGCAGGTTTGCTCACCTTGCAGGGGGCGGGCAATAATAAATACACATCAACAATGCATAGATTTGATGGGCGGGCACAAAACATGGTGCTGCACGTCGTCGGGGGCGCATTTGAGCGCGGGAAAAAATCCCGTTAGGGTCTATATATATTATTTGATTTATTCTAGGTGTTTCCGCACGTCGGGGAGGGCGGGGGCGGGTGGATTGGCGCGCATGGCTGTGGATGACGCTCTATACTGGGCGAGGGTCATGGTAAACAGACATCAACAATGTATAGATTTGACTGGCGGGCACAAAATCTGGCCCCGCTCATCATTGTGGGCGCTTTTGAGCGCGGAAAAAAATGGGCTGGGGTCCAGCAATATATTCCTACCCATTCCCGCCCTTTGCGCACGTCGAGGGGGGCGGGAATGGGTGGATTGGTGCTGGTGCATTTGGATGACGTTCTATAAATAGACGCGCCCATCAATATTCCGGTCCCATCATTCCGTCATTCCGTTGCCATCAATATTCCGTTGCCATCATTCCGTCATTCCGTTCCCATCAATATTCCGTTCCGAGCCCGAGCTCATATTTTTAGACACAGGCACGGTGCCTGATCCTGTTATCTATAGATTAGATACTACCGGTCCAGCATACCCGCTGGATGAGTGATATAAATAGCTTCCTCATCCCATCTGGCGTGCCGCACGCTCCTCCCGTCCGTTATTCATTAAATAAAATAGATAAATGTATAGTATTGGCATTCTGAATTCAATGGTATAACATTTATGTCTCAAAGTGAACGGGCAAGGGATGGATGGCTTGCGATGCATCCGGATGACGTTGCAACCACTTTCCGCATTGGGAAGTGGTTGACTTTGCACAGCTTTTACCCATGCATAGAATAGCTATAATGTAGAAAGAAATACAACAAATGGAACATATATGAAATATATCGAAGCTACCTTCCTGCTATTAAGTGATCACCGGCCCAAACTACCCACCACTGAAGAAGTCCATCCTTACCGCGTCGACGGATCCTCGAGAACCTCATCATCTGACATAGGCTCGTCATAATCCTCAACCTCCTCGTCTTCGTCTCTGTCATACTCATCGTCGATGTCCTCATCCGCGTCGGCTGCATCTGGGCTTGAATCATCTGGCTCCTCAGTAAGTGGCGCTTTCCACAGCCCACGGAAGTGGGCAGCAAGATCATCTTGAAGGTTGGATTGGGCAACGGCGAAAGCGCGAACGCCCTCCGCCAGTTCCTTGTTCAAGCCCTCCCTCGGTTCCTCTCGTGTTTTCCACCAATTGGACCTCCACTCGAGGAACGCGAGGACACGCCGCATCTCCTCCTTGAGAAGCATGACCTCCTCAGATGCTCTGGTAGCTCTGGCTCTGCTTTTGGCCCACTCCACCCGTAGGATGTCGTCCTTGTCGTCGTCGGCTCCAGAAGAAGGCGTTGTCAGCCATATCCAGGAGAGAGTCCGGCGTGTTTCACCAGTGCCATCGCGTCGCGTTCGAATCTCATTGAACAAAAACTCCGGGTCCTCTGGTGCCGCAGTCAATGAATGCTGACTCTGCCCCTCCACCTGGTCATCCTCCAAAACCCCCCGGCGCCCGACCCTAGGACGCAACCGATTTGGATCCTGATACCCCCGAATATCAGCATCCTCCAGGATTCGAAAAGCTTCCTCCCAGGTTCCCGGTCCGGCCAGAGCAAGCTTTGCTTGACGAGCTGCTCGGTATCTGTCAGCAGCATTCCGGGCCTTCATGTGTACTCGGTCGATTACAGCTCTGGACTGTGTGCCATCTCGTTGGCCTCGGACGTTCTTGTTCTTGAAGTGAATCATTCGGGCCTTCAATTTGAGAACGGAGCGGACCTTGTTGATCGAATCGGCGCACTGCGCATCACGCAGCCTTTCCTCCATCCCAGCCACCCCAGGGCGACAGATACGCTCACGATTTGCACTAGGTAGTCGAGACGGCAGCCAAATATCGGCATCTTCAGGTTTTTCTGACTTTGGAAGAGCCTGTGCAGAAGAAGCGCAGGCGCTTTGATCCATCTGGTATTGAAGAAGACCGGGCATGTAGATAGGAACGAGCTGCTCCCATGCTCAAAGGCGTACGCGGAGAGTGTTTCGTTCCTCCGTCAAGCTTCGCTCCTGCCCAATCGCACCGCTCGATTTGGATGCCATAGCCTTCGAGAGGCGCTGCAGGCGACGCCTAAATCGAAAATAGTCAGCCAAACTATCCGACGATTAGCTGGCTTTAGTTACTTACTGAGTATCTTCCAAATCCAAGCCCATTTGAACAAAAGATGCCGCCGACGTGGCATGCAGAGATATCCCACCGTCTGCTAGTCGGCGTTCCTCCTCCTCTGCGAGCTGCTTCTTGACCTCCAGCTCCGATAAATCTGCCGCTTGGGTTGAGAAAACAACAGGAGCAGTGCGTGAACCACAACTTACATGCGCTGTCCAAGTGATACGGGTTTTTCTTCTTCTTAGGGAACTCGTCCTGCTCCCATTCGACGGATATTGTCTCCCACGACTTCACGAGTTCCGGATCCAACGACTCGGTAAGTCCACGATGTGCCTCCTTGTGTAGATTTCGCTGCGCCACGGCCGCCTTGTACCTCCGAAGCAGAGTAAGGCCCAGCCCGATGTATTTCAGCCAGTTCCAAAAGCTGAAGTGATCGTCGAAGACGTCGTGTCGAGTCCCAGGCCCTTGAGTTTTTGTCGAATTCGCCAATGGGTTGTGAGGCCCCCAAACGCGCTCGGGGCATTCGCAATCCGAATGGCCACAGCCTTTGATGTAGTTGAGTGAGTAGACCTGGTGCCCAGTCGGCTGATGCATCGGCTCATGAAGTTTGGGAATCGCGGGGATCAGCTTGGTATTGGGACGCAGCTTGATCTCTTCGGGCCAATGCTCCTCCATCTGCTTGTGGAGGTTGATGAACCATTGGCAGCAGATATCGTAGCTAATAAGAATCAGACCGACCATGAAGAACTGGAGACTTGAGCCAAATACGTAGTCCATGTTTGCATACCTGTCAATGCGATTAGATTTTGTAGACCGAGCTTCAAAAAGCAAACGGCATACCTTTCACCCTTGTGCAGATTTCCTACGCCCAAGGGGAGTATCATCTCGGAACGGCCGCACACCGTTAAGGAGAGGCCGGTATACCTTAGGCCCACGGAGAATTTCGTGTTCGCTTTAGCTAGCGCTTGAAGGCCGACACAGGTGCTTATCTGCCCACGTTTGTTGGTTGGAGGGTAGAAGCCCAAGCGGTAGGAGAGAGACTCACATCTTCATCGCCTGCCCTGCTCAGAACGTATGACTCATAAGGTAGACGTGGCACCATGTACGCCCAGCCAATGCCCAAGCCTGGGTCTTGCGAGTAGTTTGAAACCAGTTGATTCTTCAGCCGAAAGTTGGCGTCCATGCAAATGAACGCCATATAGAGGAACCTTCCCAAATCGTGAGCATCAGCCTCATCACCAGCGAAAATCATTCAACTCACTTCAGACCCTCAGGAGCATCCTGCCACCCATCCAACAAATTAATGCCAGGACGCGGGCACGACGGACACAGGAGAGCCAAATCCCCCGGCTGCGTACCCTCTACACTGGATGCGTCGTTTGCCCGCCCCGCCCGCTTCAGCATTTGCAGATGCCGCCACTGGACGCTCATTCGAAAGAGCGCTCGGTACCGCGATTTTGGAACCCTAATGCCGCTGGTGTTCGTCGATTTCTCCAACGCCCGATAGAAGTCGTAGGTTGACCCTTTCGTAGTCAGAGCGAGGGTGTGATGATGCTCGAGGAGTTCGAAAGTGGCGCAAGTCTTGGCGGTGATCTGGGACGCAGGATATAGTCGCCGGCGAAGGAGCTGGAGGTGTTGCGGAATGGCTCGAGCACAGCCGCAGTACCGAATGTCGACTTCGTGAATTCCATTTGTATGGAGGACCAGCAAGCTCGCATGGCAGGGTTCGGGATTCTCACAGAACATACTGCCGTGGTTGAGCTGAACCTTCAGTCCCAAAGATTTGAGAGAGCATTTGACGAAATGAGATCCTGTCCACCTCTACCAAACCAATCAGACACGAGAAATAGTGGCCAAAGCCATAGCACATACCCGGATTCGATGAAACGGATGTAACCTGTGTCTTCGAACACAGCATGAGCTGCACGTCAGGTCCGGCAGGATGCATTCATCACAGCGATACGCTGGCGAGCCGGGCTCCTCCACAGAGCGCGCCATACAGTCCGGACAATCTTTCGCCGCACGAAAATCTGCGCGTCCGGACCAGCGAATAATTTCATCCAGGTAGGTCTGCCGATGAACGTCCTTCCATCTTACGTGTGGACGCCGCTGAGGGTGGAGAATCAGCACAGTAGACTACAAAATGAATAAATATAGTGAAATACGCACCGAAATCATACTCTTGTTCTTTTTTTGGACCGTCGGTAGGTCCTCCATGACATCTGCCTCCAAGGCTGCTTCATACAAATCTCCGTTTGGATCGAGAGCAAAATCAGTGCTATCTGGAGCCGTCCATGCGGTGAGTTTCTCCCAAGAGTCCTCGGTCGGCTGAGGCACTCGTTCCATGGGGGCCATACGAATGGCCTTTCCAACCTTCTTGACTTTACCCTCACGGGCATGAACCGTGCTGAAGTCGTCGGCCAAGGGAACTGGGTCATGGTAACCCGTGGTACGTTGACGCTTTGCGGGCCTGGAGCTCGACATGACTATAAAGGAGCAGTGCTGGAGCAGCGTTCAGTCCGGGGCGGCCCGGCAAAACAGGTGACGATGAACTTGAAAAGATTCAACGATGACTGTGTGCCATCCACTCGTGGGAAAGTGGCCCTCTTTTGCAGACAAAACAACGTCTACGTCGCTCCTGGGCAACAACTTCACCACATTCCACGCAACAGAGCTTGTAGGCTGATAATGAGGTACATCGTATTCAACATGGTTATTTTTCAAACCCCCCCCCCCACCCCGCTGTGCATGCGAGAGAGCACGATGGCCAGGAATACTCGAGCCTGGGAATACACTGCCATACAACATGCTCTCAGAACATGTTTATATTCTATACATCTTCCCTCCATGCCTGCGATAATCGTCAAGAGAGCATGATGGTCAGGAATACTCGAGCCCGGGAATACACTGCCATACAACATGCTCTCAGAGCACACCCCTATCCTTCACTTGGCTTACTGTAGCCCAACATTCACACTTTTACCTTTACTGATTACGTTTCGTAGCTGCCTGATGGACTCTGAACGACATCCCTATCTTTCAACGCGTCAGGTACGTATTGATCACTCCCCATACGAACATTTGGCTGATAAGACGCGCTGATGCAGCCACTTACGGATAAATGGGATGGTGCGCACGTGACCGCAGCCAACCCCGCATTCGACTTTGAAGCTTTGCTCCACGCCAGCATCGATCGCGAGCAGAATGAATCCCGCAACTTGTTCAGTCTCTCTCCTTTGACGAGCCCAGAATCCACACCCCCACCATCACCACATCTTCCCCCAATCGTCCTGCACAGCGCCATCCACGAAGAACTCCCAGAGGCTGCCGGCTCCTCTTCCACCAAGCCCAAGCCGAAGCCTCAGGATCGAAAGGCCCGCCGCAAGGCCAACAGCCATGCGCTCCGCCAGAAGAAAAGGAACAAGACCCGGGCGGCCGTCTACGGACATTATCACGTCCGAGAGAATGTCAAGAAGCGGTACATCGACGGCGCCGAGGCTCTCGAATGCGACATACAGATCGAGGAGTCCAGTGTCAGCAGCACTGGCTACGTAGGGAAAAACCACGGCTCTGGACCCCGCAAGATTTATCTGCTGAAGGAGCTGGTCGGCGAACACTCGAAGCACAACTTCAAGCTTGTGAGATGGAATGGACGGTGAGTTGCCTCTGCAGCAGCTTCGAGCCTACGTGTAACAAACTTCACATAGCATCCGTATACCCATTTGCAACCGCAATCGACGCCTCATCGCGATACTCGCCGGGCACCCCGACGATGAAAACTGGCCCTCGCTCAGCAGTCAGGCAGCCCAAGCGCTAGAAGAGCGACGCCGCCGCTGCTCGATTCCGAAAAATAAGCGCACTCACCGCCGTGGTGCATTTGTGGCCCTTGCGACCGGCGTCTCCCATGGGAGTGGCCAAACTCAGCCTGGCAATCTGTGCAACCCAGGAGAGAATGGGAAGGTGCTAGAGGAGTTGAACGAAATGGAAGCCTTCAAGAGAATTGCTGGCCATTCGTCCGGTAAGCCTATGCCCCACCTCACTCCCTTAGATGTGGCTAACTTCTTTTCAACCCCAGCGGTCATGGCGAGCTGGGTGCCAGATCTGTACGGCCACTACGTCGACAAGCTCGGGGAATTACACAAAAAGAACCCGACCCTCAAGCGACCGTTCCCATCCAGCGTCTTTTCGGCCGCAACGTACAACTTCGGGCCCAGAACGGTATGCTTCAAGCACGTCGACTTCGCGAATCTTCCATTTGGTTGGTGCTCCGTGACCGCCCTTGGCTCATACGATCCGACGAAGGGCGGACACCTGATTCTTTGGGACTGCCACCTCGTAATCGAGTTTCCCCCTGGCTCGACCATTCTATTTCCATCGGCAGTCATTTGGCACTCCAACGTCGCCATCTCGAAGGAGGAGACTCGCTACTCGTTTGCCCAATACAGCGCCGGTGGACTTTTTCGTTGGGTGGACAACCATCACATGAAGGCCGACGACTACTATGCCTCTTTATCGCCAGAGGAGCTCGCTAATGTGGAGGCGCAGAACCAAGCTCGATGGCAATTCGGACTTTCTCTCTTTCCCAAGTTGAAGAAAAATGTGCCCGAGGCTAGCTAGTTTTTCACATGCTGTAGATATTGATTTGAGAAAAAAAGTGTACCTTTTTGCGAACCTCTGTGGCCATATGAGTAAGATGTTGGTTAGATTGATGACCTCGTGGTGATTTCGGGACAACCATGGCTTGTCAGACCCGAATATCTCAAACAATATAAGAGATACACCTTACTAGTGTACATAGAAATGTTTATATGCACCGTAGCTACACATCTACTGACATTGGAACCATGGGCACCGCTGGAGGCCTACTACGGAATGAGACTGAGAAGAAACTGTACTTATTGACCGAAGCTCTTGAAGTCCAATTGAAGAAATTTATCGATGCTGATTCTTAAAAATCTGTTTCGATAAAATATGTAGCCATTGGGTAGGAGAACTCGTCTCCGTGTCTAAAATGTCAAATACATACACTATTTAACGTCTGACTGAAGGTCGACATAGGAAGAGTGGTGATTTCGGGATTTCCTTTTTCGACATATATGGATGTAACGTCGGCGTAGCGTTGCTAAATAAGGGAAGTTGAACTCGTTGCTTTCCATCCACCACCACTGGCCACACCACCTCTCCATTTTCTGAGGGGCATTCATGCCGTCGATGACTCAAGACGCGAACAGTGATCGCGAAATGGTCCGCATGCGTAAACGAGAGTATTATCGACTGTAAGTTTCCCAACTAAGCTTCTACGGACATTGCTAATATCTAATGCTACAGACATCTCGACCGCGAGCGCCACCAAGCTCGACTTCGTGCTGAAAGGTATGTGCACTTCATTAAAGCAAGCATAATTTCGACTTACAGACATCGTGGAAGAACGAAGCAGAGCTTGAAGATGCAGTCTGACGAGGACATTGCCCGACGAAGGGAGTCTCATCGACTAGCACAAGCTCGATACCGCGAGGCAAACCGCCTCAAGCTTAAGACGGATGCTTGGCAGTACCGGTTTGTGTTGATATCTATTCGACAATTACTAACTACTAACGGAGATTTTGACTTAGGCTCCGTGTCAAACATGAGAAACAAAGACGCCGTGATGAAGAGGAGTACCGGGCGCTTTGGTCGGCTGAATTGGACACGGATGGGGCATAGGAACAGATCTTGCATTTGTTCATGCCTGGTAGCCTAGCTACATCTTCGGTTAGCTAGAATTCACTTCAAAACTATTCACCCTACAAGGTTTTCCCTGTATCTACCCATTCTAAGATTAAATAATTTAATTAGAGCCCTGAAATGCCACGGCAAATAGTTTGTTGACCTCACAAAGAGAAACCCTTTGATGACGCAGCAAAAAATATATTGATAACTATCACTAAGCACAGCGGAGGTATCAGACTGGTCCATAACAAGGGGTAGACAGTACGGCATAGGGGGGCATACATGGCATAAGGCATATGATGGAGATTGGCATAGAGGGAATGGCATGGGTGGACGACGCCAGGTGCATGGGTATATCAGAACGTAGCTTCCCTGTGGCGATGACAATTTTGATCTAACAATCTAAGCTACTCACTTCGGGGATGGGGGAGCCTGGCTACTCAGATTATCCAGAAGGAAGCCCACCTCCTCTAGAACGTCTGGGTCGATATCAGATAAGCCATAGTCGCTGTCATCGTCGTTAAAGGCGGCCGCCGTTGAAGAGACCGCGAGCGGCTAGCTGTGAACGGACTACCATTCTTCTTACCTGAGCTATTTTTAGCACTTAGTAAAGCTTATAATGTAGTCTAAATGTTACAAGTCCGGACATTACAATGACAAGACTACTAAGGACTAGAGGAAACTATGCAAGATAACGAGGAATGCGCGGTTTAATAAAGACATTATCATTAGTAACTATTGAGATACTAGTCAATACATCTAATGAAGTGTACGGAAATAGGCGCCTTTCAGTAATATCTTAACCATCCGGCCTATACAGCGAGGGCGCGGATCTCTAGATTAAAAGAACGGACATCTAGGCACACTACAGGACAGGTCGCGTGACATTGCCGAAGGCACCGAGGACAGTGGAGCAGCGGGGTAAAGCAGACGCCCATAGACGCGCCTGTAGCAACACCGATCAAAGCTCGGATCAAAGGGATACCAAATTGGGAACACATACCATATCGGGTAATAACTTGGTACAGGAAGATTTCCGGGGTGCATAACTCGACACAGCGAGATCCCAGATGCACGCCGAGGGTACCAAGATACCGGGTACAGAGGACGAAGGGTTACAACCCTAATCACGAGCATTATCTCGGACAGAACGTGCGTGGATTGCCCGAGCGTCTCCGATGAAATGTAAGCGCGTCTATGCTCCGGTCAGTCTATAGCCAATGACAGGACAAGATACCAATGAAAACGAAAGGTCACGAGCCTGTATACCACGCGGTCGAGGAGGAGTAAGTCTTAGGCGCTTAAGTTAGCCGAACCGACGACGATCTGAGCTCCCGATCCAACCAAAAAGGCATGATTGAGCGGATGAGCACGGAAACTGTACTCCACAAGGCCGCCGCTCGCGCACAAATGCCCATGAAATCTCTATATTCTCGTCATTGCGTCTATGTAATAATATATCGTCTCAGTAGTATATAAGCAGCCCTGTAACACCGTAGAACACAAGCAATTTACCACCCACGAGATACAAGCGCTTAAGAATTATATCTTAAGTGTTTCACCTCTAAGTACCAAGTAGCTTCAAAGCGAGAGTCCCATAATATAAAAAGAAACCAAGTAACGATATAAACGAACTGTTAAGACGAGAACGTGTGTCTAAGTGATTCGCCAAGACAAGTAAAGAGAGTTATAAGCCAAGGAACCTGTCTAAGTGACTTGTTCAAAACCTACCCTTTGTCAAAGGACATCTGGGGACCTGGACTGTAGTGTCGGTGGACGAAAGCGTCTACGCGCCTCTGGCCATTGTTAAGGGACTGTAGTGTCGGCGGATCAGACATCTGCGCGCCTCTTTCCACAAGTATAGTTTTTGAGACAAGTAAAGACAAGTTAAAGGGCATAGAGCCATCTTCTCAATTGGAGAACAAGACAAAGCGAGATCAGTTAGCAGTTTGTGCATAGAGCACTAGTTTCCGAGTACCAGACCAGAATTTACACAAGTCTATTGGACTTAAAACGACCCATTGGCTATAAACGCGCCTAAGGCCTTGCCTGAGCCGTTGTATAGTTAAACACCTTCTTTTATCGCACACCTACTATCAGGTATCGATATTATAAAACTATTATCCTCCCCTTGGACGAACTAAGTCAACTAAACATTGATTTGGGTGTTTGAGTGTAGTAAAGTAGTTATTTAAAAGTGAAGCAAGTCGGATTTGATAGTATCTCTCTAATAGACATTACAAAGTCTATTGAAAGCGACTACTTGATTATCTAGTAGTTCACACACACCCCACACTAAGCATCTTTACCGTCGTTGTTGCAAAAGGAGAAGAGAGGGTGGCAGCAGAGCTAGTCGCCTGAGCCCTGGTCGAACTGAGAGAGGAAGGAGCCGCGTCGACGCTGTTGGAGGCGTGCCTTGCACTGGGAGCCGAGAAGCAGGCCTGGATGGCCTCGAAGCGCCGCATCGACGACTCACTGGGGGCTGCAGGTGCCTCTTTCTTCTTTTTCTTCGACAAACTGCCGCCGTCGGGGCTATTGAGCGGGTCGTCGTTCGATCCAACTGCGGGAGGATCGTCCTCAAACAGAGGGATGAAACGCTTCTTGGTGTTGGAAGGAGGCCCGAAAGTGGCGGCAGGGGTGGAAAAAAAAGAGGAACTGGGAAGAGGAGAAGAGCCGGAGATCGGAGACGGCGCCGGAAAGGGACGAAGGGTTGGGCGAGGTGGAAACGGAGTAGCAGGGAATGTATTGGCTGCCTTGGCTGATCCAACGGGCGTCGAGGAAGGGTATGGCGGCTGAGGCAAGTCGTCCGAGTCCGAGTCCGAAATGACAACGACGTCCTGCCTAACGCGTCGCTGGGGAGGATCCTCGGTTTCCAAATCTGGAGCAAGAATGCGAGGAGAGCGAGCGGCTGAGGTAGAGCTCTTGGGGTTGGCCAGTGAAGGAGCTTCAGCCATGCGGGGTGCAGGGGTAGGTGTGGCCGCTGAAGGCGCAGGAGATTTGATCGGCTTAGGAGGAGGAGGCAGCAAAAAAGGTATAGGCGCAGCAGCTCCAGGGGCGGCGGCATTATGTGAGGCAGCCTTAGACGCTGGCGTTGTGGCGCTGGATAGAATAAATATGGGGTTGCCGAATGCACCAGCAGGAACTTTGGCAGGAGTGGGCGCGTTGGATGCCACGTACACAGGATTGCCAGATGTTCCTGGGGATGCGGGTGGCATAGGAGGAACGATTCGGATCATCTTGTTGTTGTGATGGGCGAGGTAGAACCCAAACGCCTGGTGCCAATTCGAAAACTGACATATATTGAACTCTGGCTGGGCTCCAAGTTTATAGCCGATCGCGCTAATGAAAAAAAGATTAATATATTGTCGAAGAGATCTGAGATAAGATCTAATAACTCACTCTACATTGTCGAAGATGCCCACCACCTCTCCCACGGTTACAACGAAAAACGTAGGGTTAGCCCTAGCCGGTGGCTCGACAAGGTCGGCCGGGTGAGGAATGGATGTAGCAGATACGTTGGGGTCCCCTGGGTGGTTCACGAGGTCCATCGCATCGCTGACAACAATTTTCAGGGCTATGACGCATATATTAGCATGAGATAGTTGAAAATGTAGGCAAAAATGAGTACCGTCGGTCTGGGGGTCTTTGCACGGTGCAATTGCTGGGCGAGCAAGGGTAGGGGCGCCATCGACCGCCATCGGGACGGCGGAGGGGGGCTGGTTGGCAGGTTGAGCAGAGGAAGTGTTCGGTATATTGAGTTGCATTGTGTTGGGTTTGATCTCCTCGAACTGACAGGCTTTTATGCAAAAAAAAAGGGCGAAAATATCGGATGGGGACCCTATTTCTTCTTCCACGGAGAATTGACCCTTCTGAATGCACCGCAGAACCGTTAGCAAACCATCGAGATTCATTGCAGGAGCGATATGCGCACCAATCAGAAAGGAAGGCCGTGATGGAGTTGGCCATGTTCAGGTTTCAAAGCGACCGGGTGTTCTAAAACTGGTTTATGTTATATTGAATTCAGGAATGAAGATGAAATAAGGGACTGCCCACCACGAGATCTTCGTCCGTTCGTCGTCACTGTCGGCCTGCGTTCAACGCATCGTGCTGCAAGTAACTGGTGAGTTTCTTTTGGCCTTTTGGTCAATGGATTGCATTGGACTCACCCGTTGTGACGTAGCGTATTCAACGGCAGTTGTTGAGCCTTCTTGGCTGATCCTCTGGTGCGCTCGACGCTTCGAACAATAATTAGTAAGGACTTTCCGACTTGGGTGGATGCTGGAGACTGAACGCACCGAATTTGATAGTTTAGAACCATGGTCAATCCTGGGGCATTTCAGGGCTCTCGTAAAGAATTCCTGATGAGCCAGAAGGAAGCCTACAGCGAGGCGGTCGTGGGCAGTTATGCGGCAGAGGCTGTGATCCAAATTCAACGGCGATATTTCAAACGTTATCCTGTGGACTTACCACATGACGAGGAGCCTACAGAGGAACACCTGGCTGCTGTCGACGACGATGTAATAGATCCTGACTACCAAGAACCAGACGCCGAGAGGTTGTCGACAGAGGAATACGCAGCCGCGTTGGCTGACTTGGAGAAGAGGCAGAAGACCCTTGATTTTCGCAGAGGGGTACGTGGTCCTTTGTTTGTTAGAGTCGCTGCCAGCTTATCAGTGTCATCACAGCAAATCAAACGTTGGTTGGCTTACCAATACATGAAAGACCACAATCTGGATGCGAAGGAAACTGGGGTTTATAACCCTTACCGTGCTCTTCTCTACAAACTCACTGGAAAGGAGTCAAATCGACCTCGCCTCAAGCCTCCTGTCAATGTCTGGCGCCGAACTCAGAAAGAAGCGATCGAAAATAAGGTGAAGACTCGGGCGGCGAGTTTGGGTGTCACAAGAGCCGGTTTTGCGACCCTACGGGAGACGATTGCGAGGGAGATGTTTTCCAAACTGGATGACGAGGAGCAGAGACGTTGGAGGTTGACAGCGACAAAGGAGCACAACGAAGCAGTGGCCGCTTGGAAGAAGGAGATGGAAACTCCGCCTTCGACTGCTCCAGAGGATCGCCAAAGGTACGTTCTCAGTTTGTTTTCACTTAATTCTGGGATGCTTATTTCAAAATTTTTGCCTTTAGATGTATCATGGGCTTGGTGTGCTTCGCCCAACCTATCCTGGATATGATAAGCGAGGCCACAGGTTGGAAAGCCACCCTGATTGCAGGAGGGCCTGAACCTGCTCATGGTGGTCGTCTTAATGTCATAAGGTATGCATTTTCTCTTTCTCTCGATCTCCTGGGTGCTGAGCCATTTTCCTAGTGTTCATTCTGGGACCACGACGGGAGACGTTCCGATGAACTTTGGGAAATCAGAACGTGTTCGTTACAAGGATGACATTGTTCCTATCTACGGCTCCTTTCTCAAAAAGTGTTATTGTACGTTTAGACGTTTGTTTTGCCCCTCGTGGTTGCTGACTGGGTTGTAGCTCCTGAAGAATGTCGTGCCCGGGCGCTTCATCACGAGGACGGATGTATGTCCATGGCCTCACTGGATCTCGAGAGCGACAATGCGAACTTCGACACCATCGTTTCTGAGAAGGATGGCGTCGACTCGGCAGTGACTGGAGGCATCGCAGGCTCTTTACCTGTGCCTACACCTGCTCCTCCACCTCCAACTCGTCGTTCTGCTCCTCCTTCGCCAACGGGTCAAGATTCCCCCCCTCCACCACTGCCACATTCTCGCCCTCCTTCACCATCCTCGCATTCTCCTCCTGCTTCGCCACCTTCGCATTCTCCTCCTCCTTCGCCACCTTCGCATTCTCGCCCTCCTTCGCCATCTTCGCATTCTCCTCCTGCTTCGCCACCTTCGCATTCTCCCCCTCCTTCGCCACCTTCGCATTCTCCTCCTCCTTCGCCTGGCCCTTTGAATCCACCAGCTCCAACTGCATCAAGTGCTCCTGCGCTGTCGCCTTCAAACTCGGTTTCGGCAGCAGCCGCAGCTCCGTTATCTGGGTCCGCCTCGGGCATTGCGAGCACCACGGCTTCACGTGGAAAGAAAAGAGATCGGAGGGCCATAACGGAAGGGACGAGCGGGGAAACCTCCGCTCCTGATGCCACCAATTCCGGACCGTCTAAGAAACGCCTCAGATCGAGTCGCGCCAATGCTGCAGTTCCAGCGAGGCGCTCCAATGCGAAATCGTCGCAGCAGCCTGCTGGACTCATTGCTGCCCCAACCGTCGCCTGCATCGAGGTGCCTCCTGATGCACCAGACTGGTTCAAGAAAGCGCTCGCAATGTTTCGGCACAGGGACGTCGGCACCAATTCGCGTTGGAGGGAGCTTGTGGAGCTGTGGGCGGCCTTAGACGTTCAGGCGGAATATCAGGAGGTTTCGAAGCTCGCAACGACAAATCGGCCGGCTGCTGTGGGGGGTTGGATTCAGTGGGCTCGATCGGCGACGTGGCGCCCTCGGATCACCGACGTTCTTCAATATGCCACGGATTTCATGCATTGGTGGACCGCTCTCCAGCCCAAATGGAGGGTTTCAGTTGACGGCAAGATCTTGGTTGAGGAGGTGGGAGGAGATTGGGATGTGCTAAGGAAGTCGGGGCCGAATGGTCTGGTGGTTGTAATGGCGGCCTTATTTTATTGGGGGTGTGTCGTCGAGGCAGGACAAGAGGGGCAGGACAAGTGGTTGGCTGCCGTGGAGGATTGCCTCACTGCTTTTGGGCACCTCCAGGAAACTTCTTAATGCTTCTTCGCTTTTTCTGTCGCTTTTTTGTATATATTTGTTTAATATGATGCTCTTAATACGAGCCCACCTTCCTGGCATGATAATTGGACCCCAAAGTGGCAAATACATATTCTATGGGTGCCCTAAACTTTTCAAAATCCTCTAAGTCAAACTACTTCCCAATGCGGAAAGTGGTTGCAACGTCATCCGGATGCATCGCAAGCCATCCATCCCTTGCCCGTTCACTTTGAGACATAAATGTTATACCATTGGATTCAGAATGACCAGTACTATACATTTATCTATTTTATTTAATGAATAACGGAAGGGAGAAGCGTGCGGCACGCCAGATGGGATGAGGAATCTATTTATATCACTCATCCAGCGGGTATGCTGGACCGGTAGTATCTAATCTATAGATAACAGGATCAGGCACCGTGCCTGTGTCTAAAAATATGAGCTCGGGCTCGGAACGGAATATTGATGGGAACGGAATGACGGAATGATGGCAACGGAATATTGATGGCAACGGAATGACGGAATGATGGGACCGGAATATTGATGGGCGCGTCTATTTATAGAACGTCATCCAAATGCACCAGCACCAATCCACCCATTCCCGCCCCCCTCGACGTGCGCAAAGGGCGGGAATGGGTAGGAATATATTGCTGGACCCCAGCCCATTTTTTTCCGCGCTCAAAAGCGCCCACAATGATGAGCGGGGCCAGATTTTGTGCCCGCCAGTCAAATCTATACATTGTTGATGTCTGTTTACCATGACCCTCGCCCAGTATAGAGCGTCATCCACAGCCATGCGCGCCAATCCACCCGCTCCCGCCCTCCCCGACGTGCGGAAACACCTAGAATAAATCAAATAATATATATAGACCCTAACGGGATTTTTTCCCGCGCTCAAATGCGCCCCCGACGACGTGCAGCACCATATTTTGTGCCCGCCCATCAAATCTATGCATTGTTGATGTGTATTTACTATTACCCGCCCCCTGCAAGGCTGCCCCGGCTCATCCGGCATGCTATATACAGTGTGTTGCATGGTCTTAGGCAACAGCCTAAGTGGGGCAAACCTGTCATCTATGTATAACGTATTTTAGGCCACGGCCTAGATATCATATATAATTCTAGCTTACAAGGCTGCCGGTAGCAGATCTTTCTCCTGCTGCATTCCGACGGAGTTTTGGACGTTTGCTTGAAGAGAATTCGAGTCGACGTTTCCTCTACTCTTCCTTGTTGCTAAGGCTTGATCGCTCGTGTCGCCGAAAGCTGAAGGGTCGAGCTCAGGAGTAGCCCCAGCGCTCGCCGCAGCTGATCCATCGGGTGTCGTCGAATCCATCGAATCCACATTGTCGATATCCATATTGCAGTCATTCGCAGTTCTGCCGTGACCATCCTCGACTCTGGACAGGTTGGTGGCAGGGTGATCGCTCTGAATAGATCCATGATCCGTGGTATGGGAAAAGGAACCGCCAACAGCCGCGTTTGACACAGATGTCTGGGACGATTTTGCTGATAAATCCACGAGACAATTCAGATACAGTGCAAAAGTAGAAATGCCATAACAGACTCACTCAAATGGAACCAAGAACTCTGCTGTTTTGACTCAGTGACCGACCAAATTAAATCCCAGGGCAGATCGGATTTCAACCTCTCTAAGGCATCCTTTGGGTTTAAAGACCCATCAGCCATTAAAAATATCACGGTCCACAAGACCTTTTCCACCTCCAACAGTGCTTCGGGTTTATCGTTTCCAAGGCAAAAAGCGGTGCGCAACAACGAACTCCTGCTCCAGGATTTTCTTGCAAGAAAAATCGGAGAAAGCAGGTACAGCGGAGATATTTCCACGGCCAATTGAAAGGGTGCCCTAAACGATGTTAGACTCACACCGCCGGACGCAGTTCGGTTGTGCGTAGTGGTGAGCGGCCGAATGAAATCTGCAAGTTCTGTGAGGAAAAGCTTCTCTTCGCCGCTCGACGCTCTTCTTCATTGACAAGTAAGACAGTGAAAACACGGAAGGAAAGACCACCCACTGAATGATATCTTCATTAATTTGGTCAGGGAGATCGGGAAAAGTGGATGTGTGAAAGCGGGTCTCCCTGATATAAGCCAAATGTGTAGCAACGACGGTCAAATTAGAAACAATTTTTCCTTGTGCCATGGTACTGCGAGTTGCACGTAGGAACTGCAACAAACGCCGGCTACCAGTGCCGCCCGTATGCCTGTAGTCCTGATTCAACACTTCATCAAGGAAACCTTGAAACTTCAACAACTGCTGTGGCCAGTTGTGGAGATTTTCATAACCCTGTCGGTTTGTAAGGAGAGTTAAGAACGCTGAAAAAACAAAACAAAAAGTGCTCGCACCACTAGGGTTTCAGGCATAACATCCAAGTTCCTCCTCACGACCGGCCCCTTTTCGCCTACATTTCTCAAAAATGCCAACACGTCCAAGAGCCGATGGAGGCTAACGAGCGAACACAATTTCCCATGTTGAGCAGCATTCCAATTCGTTCGTGCCAGAGGTTTTGAAATGATTTCCGTACTGGGATTTCCTGACGTGGACTGCTTCAGTTCAATCTTGAGGAGTTCCCTCATTTCATGTGACTGCGTGAAATCTCCATCGAGGCCTAAAAGACCACGTTCATAAGAGAGAAACTGTGTGATCAAAGGCTAATAGAGAATAAGCAATAAAACAAATGGGAAAGAGAATGGCCCACGTCGTAATCTTTCCATGCAGCCTTCAACGCCATGAGGTCCTCATCATTTCCGGATGTCAGGATGTTCGTCGTAAACAGCAGGTTGGTGAAAACGGGCGACGACAATCGCCTCGTAGCAAGTGAGCCACTGCGAATAGGAAGGTCGACATCTGCAGAAAAGAGGTAAGAAAGCGGCTGTAAAACTGATACAACAGCATGCACCTTTATCTGACATCTCAACACGTTACAGACAGCTTGTTTTCGGTCTTCGGTTGACTGGTGTCTTCCTCTGATATCACGGTGACGCAAGCGTCACACCCAGCCATCATAGTGCTGACTCGATTTGCCACAGTCAGCATGTCAGCCTGTTAACATCCTGACATTTAAAGACACGTGAGCTGATGGAAGGATATGCCAAACAATGGCAAAGGATGTCCGAAAATGGTTGCAGTTGAGCAAAACTCATAGAGATCCACATGGAGGGCGTTTTACTAAGCTCCCAAACTATATCGAATCGATTCTAGGGTTAATTATGTTTCGATTGGGCCAACAATCGGCATCGACAGCCCCCTAGTACTTGCAAAACGCGAAGTGTATCTGCAGTCCATCAGCTGGTGGAAACTATGTGCCAAATAACGGTAAATAATAACCGAAAAATGAGTGGCATCTCCATCTACATAGCTGGGCTGATCGCAACTCATCACCTATCTTTTACTTTGAAGACGGGACTGCCAACTTCAAGCGTCAATTGTGGGCACAGACCCAGGCCCCAGGCGCTTATTAGAAATCAAGAAAGCTGTTTAACTTTAACGTTCAGAATTATACTATTATACTACATTATCTTACAATCTCTTTCGCCGCCTAGCTCCAATATTACCGTCATCTATACTAGTCCCTTTGACCTCGATATTTTCCGACTCTTCTTGAAGACTGAATGACAAAGCCAAGGCCTTATCAGCACTCAGCCGTCGCTTCTTTGCAGGTGGCCCCAGAGAAGAAAGGTTGTTTGAAGTTGTAAGGGTAGGAATTGGTGATAACACCAGTGGTGGTGAGAGAGAGGATGGCAAGGATGACCGTGACGATAAAGATGATAAAGGAAGAGCGGCAGCGGCCTTGACTTTGGCTTTGGCAGCCATCCGTTTTCGCTTCTGCTTCTGAGACTTTGACATTGCCTTCTTTGTCTTGCCTTTACGATCGAGTCCGGCACTTTTGCGCTCAAGTCCATTGATTTCCCGCTGGGTGTAAAAACAAGGGATCATGGGGTCAAATCGAACAATTGAAACCCTATGCACACGCAAAGATGAGAAACTAAAAGTGTGAGGAGACAAAATAAGACATGCATTGTTTTACCGTGAGGCATTTTGATAACTTTCCCATTACCGCAGTATTCCAGCGGGCCAATCGCAACTGCTTTAGTATCACCAACAATTGTCGAAAAGAGCATCGCACGGCGGTCTGCCCCTGTTATCGCAGTTATTTCACGCCTGGAGCTAAGAAATATATTCAAATGACAAGTGATAGAGATGGAGATCTCAAAACAGACTTACATGACAGTGGTTTCCGGTGATACATATGAAGTATCAGGGAAATTTGGTGTTATACTCCAAACTTGCTTAGCCGCGCGATACGTATATGTTCTGTGTTGGCGCCATGTAGTGGAGGAGTATTCTACATAAAGTTCCATGTAGTGATTTGGTTTCAGGAAAGTCTGTGCGTTCAGTTGTCCTATATATCATAATGAGAAAGAACAAAGGCGGAAATTTAGGAAAATGTAGCTACCTTGATGAGCAAAAATCTGTGATAACGCGTTTGGCCTTCCAGGCGGTTTGCCAAACTTAGCCCAGATATCTGCGCCAAATATGAGATCGCCTAGGTGTAGCTCCTTCTGCTCGAAAGCAGCTTTGAGATAATTGGGCTCAAAGCAGTCATAGAATGGCGGTGGAGACGACATCCGATATGACACTGCATTATTATCTATGTCGATCTAGTATATCCAGGTTAGTATCAGATGTAAAACAAAACGGGAAACAAGAAAAGAGACATACCGTGTACGTGTCAATCAGCTGTGACATACGAGGTGTTACTGCAGACCTTTTTTTCGCATATACATGCAACCATGATCAATATTTCAGCCGCTGTTTTTGTGTGGGTGCCAAGATGTGGTCCCTGATCGAGCGGTTTAAAAGAGTCCTGGCATAAAATCATGTCAAAGGAGAGTCAGAGGATTATTTCAGAAAAACGAATGGGAGGTCTCGAACAGACTTATGCTCATAAGCCCAAAATGCCTCGCAAATTCTGGCTGTGCGAGAAGGGTTATCAAAAACCTCACGTTCAGTGAGAAATGGAGAGATGCCTGTTCCAACTCGGTCCTTTAACCCCGAGATCTGGAGAGAAAAAGAGATGTTTACCTGCTATAAAAAAGATCTCACAGACGGTGTACACGCCCACACCAAACCAAATATCATTGGCATTCCTCACGACCTCACAAGCAAGAGAAAGACGTGCTGAAGATGATTCTGCTCGCATAGAAATCCACTTTGCGACGAGTTCAAGGAAGGAAGAATATTCCGAGTATACATCAATGTAACCATTCTTCAGTTCTTCGAGAGAAGAGCTCCAGGTTGGCTAAGCAGTAAGATAGTAAGCTGGAAGGTAATAATAATTGGAAACAAATTGAATTACGCTTACCTGGAAGACCAAATCATTCGTAACAAATGCGATGAAATAATCGTCGAACTCCAGTGCAAGCCCAACATGGAATCCGCGATCCTTTTCGTAACGTAAATGTCAGAATAGAGTTTATAAGATCCATTTGCAAATACACTCACCTTTTTGGAAACTTTCAAAATGGAATCCTCCCATACCACACGCTTGTAGAATTGAACGGATGTGTGCGTCAGATAAGCGACCTTGAAAACACGAACGAAAGTATTAGACGATATTAAATAGTAAATATATTGGACAAATACCTTTAAAAAATACGTTCCGAAATCCAAAATGATCGCGCGCGCAGCAGAGTGATGACCTTGCAAGGTAAGGTCCGTCAACGAAGGTGGATTTGGGTTTTCGGCTGTCAGAGCAAAGGCCGAGGGCCAAGCCAGGGTTTGCGATGCTCAGCTGCCTCTAACTATGTTACAATCTGGAGCGAGTTAGATGACATGTCCATCCTTTGCATCGTAAACGTGTTCCTCCGGTTTTGATGCATCTGCATGTAAACCTCTGAGCTGGAAGGAATGTCCTTCGGCCTGCAATTCCTTGAAATTCTTGTCAAAAAGGTAGCTATGACCTTTGTCTTCACGTGTTTCAGGCATGAGAAGGTGAGGATAAAGATAGAGCAATGCGGTGAGAGTGGCAAAGTTAAAGGTTAAAGCAAAGTTTTCTTCACATAGGTGGTCTGCCACGTGACCGTTTAAAATATACACCTTCGCGTTTTGCAAGTACTAGGGGGCTGTCGATGCCGATTGTTGGCCCAATCGAAACATAATTAACCCTAGAATCGATTCGACATAGTTTGGGAGCTTAGTAAAACGCCCTCCATGTGGATCTCTATGAGTTTTGCTCAACTGCAACCATTTTCGGACATCCTTTGCCATTGTTTGGCATATCCTTCCACCGGCTCACGGTAACGACGGGCAGGGATGAAAGCCGGTCCTTAAAGTCTTTACGCGATAGTGATGTGTCATGATGTCCACAAGTTGACACGCTGACTGTGGCAAATCGCGTCAGCACTATTGTTTGGCGTACTAGTCCTTCCATGATGGACCGCAGATACACTTCGCATTTTGCAAGTACTAGGGGGCTGTCGATGCCGATTGTTGGCCCAATCGAAACATAATTAACCCTAGAATCGATTCGATATAGTTTGGGAGCTTAGTAAAACGCCCTCCATGTGGATCTCTATGAGTTTTGCTTGACTGTAACCATTTTCGGACATATCCTTTGATGCAAAGCAGTGCTCAAAATTAAATAGAGCTTGATTCAACTTTTTATAGAGCTCATTTCATCCAAGCCTTGTGCTTGATAATTGTATGGAGCTCATTTGATTTTAAAGAGCTCATTTGTTCAAAGTAAAGCGCACAAACTTTGAAACTGGTGCTCAAATTTGAAACAAGGAGCTCATATTGAAAATCATAGGAATAGAGCTAGAAATATTGAAAATGTATGTGAATCCGGTAAATTAAAGACAAGTATGAAAGCGCGTTTCGTTGCAAGCACCAAGGAATTACATGACAGTCTCAGTCAATAGCAAGGATGATAACAAACTGGAGGTTTGTAGCTAGGCTCAACTGTTCCTTTGCACTCTTATACAGAGAAGCCGTGTAGCCAACGAGTGCACAGGAACCCAGGGGGACTTCTCCCGTGTGTCGCGGAAGTTGGTCAAAGTGTTCAATATCATCTGGTAGCTTAAAAGTCTGGCCTGCAGCATTGTATACAGGAACTAATGCATGTCCATCAGAAGAAAAATAGACCAAGAAAGAAAGTTGAAGCGTCACCAGTGTCACTTGCATTCAAGAACGTCTTTGTGTGGGTGCGAGAAAACTGATGGTAGGTGGATTGTTGCACAGCCTTCAGGAGGCCTTTCGAACGAATATGGCCGAAGGCTGAAGAAGCCCCTGAAGTTGAAGACTCCGATTTCGAGTTGCTGGCATCACCACCTGCTTTGTCTAAGAAACAGGTGACACTTATGAGGAAGTATGAACCTACCATCCTTTATGCCCATTGTACCAAAGGACAGATTGTGTTCACCGTCAAATTGCGAACCCAGTGGGCTCCGGTTAAAACACATGCAAAAGAAAGCACCCAGGCGCTCCATCTCTTGCATATGCAAGGGCCCTTTAATGTATTTATTCTTGATACCGCTTGAAGAGGGCACCATAATCTGGCTTTCAGCCACGAAGATGGTCGTCAAGCAGATAGCCATGCGCGACTTCTGGTCCTTGGTGTACAAAACACCCCTGTCTTTCAAAGTTTTGCCGGAGGGATCATAAACATACACATCGAGGGGAGAGGCTCTCGACGGATTCACGAAATGCTTGTACTTCGTGAACCGGACGGCTCCGGAGAGCAACCTGCATCGCAAGTCAGTTGAGTAGGTAGCAAGATTGAGAAAGAAATAAACAAGAACCCACTCTCTGTCAATGGTTGGCGTCTGTTCAGGCCAACCTGAATATCCAACGAGGCCGGCAGCAGTGATGTTCCGCCAAGAGACGAGAACACCGTGCCTATGCAACATATGGTAAGTAAGAGGGTAATACTAATCTTACGAAGGAAAGATGTACCTCAGCTTGGGAAGGTTAGCGTAATCCTCGGCCAATGCAGGATCCCACAAACTAGAGTCCGTAACCTGACAGGCATCAGGCAAGGACCTAGAAAACAAATAAAAAGCTTGAGAAACACAAAACGAAGAAAAGACAGCAACTTACTCCACACAGAAGGAATTGGCCGACTGATAATCATGAGTGTGGGACTCAGCAGGCTTAGCGGTCGTGTCAGTAGCAGTGGCAGTAGCAGTAGCAACGGTCGCGTTCTCGGTTGTGCCGTTGTTGTTCACAACTTCAGCTGCCGTCGAAGGGCCAGAAGCAGGATTGGAAGCAAACAGACGCAACTCAGCCTCACGAGCAAGTCGACTCGCTTTAGCAGCTCTCCTGTTATACAATCAGATAAGCCAAGAAAAGATAAATACAAAAGCGAGTCTCACAGTAAATCACGAGCTTCTCGTTCTACATCCCTTTTGGAGGGTTTGAAAGGGGGAGGAGGGCTGAAGAACAGTCAGTTGGCTTCTAATTTCACAGCAAGCAATACTCAACGTGATTGTAGAATGGATCGAACGAGGGGATGTTGCTCGTTTCTCTCCTTTATTATGCTTAGAGCCTGAGTGGTCATATGCCCTTTGCTTCCCTTTCTTGCTGGATGTGCTAGAAATCGACAAGAATATGAACATGGGTTTCATCTTTGATGAATCAATAAACTACCTTGGCATCTCAGCTTCACTTATGGGATCCCAATCTGGAGATATTTCTCTAGGGCGCTTGACGTCCTTGACTTTGGCTTTTGGTAAAAGGCAGATGAGCTCGTCTGTCTGTAAAATTAAAAGTCAATTGTAACCAACCTTCATCCCGTCGACGAGCACTCTTCTTCTTCGGTGTTTGAGGCATTGGAGGCATCGATTCAACTTCCGACGAAGATAACTGTCGAAGCGAGGAGGAATGAGAACGTTTGCGCTCCCCTCGTTTGAGTGTACGTCCACGAGGCAGGTCATCAGTTCTTGACTTTACGCTGCTTTTTGACCTGAACAAGCACAAATTGCAACACATTAAAATAAGAAAAAATGTTTAAACTTACGAAGCCTTCTCAAATATATCGTGACGGCGCTTTTTTGCTCTTGGATCTTC